>OY757940.1:2498432-2515932 GCA_963585895.1 Sepioteuthis lessoniana | reverse complement strand
TCTCCAGGACTTGGTGTACGGCCTCAGAATCCACATTTTTTGCCCTATCCAATCTTGCCTGATCGGTGAGATTCTTGCTACCTGAGTGAAATGTCTTCAACCTTCTAGTTACAGAACTGTAATTATCTTTCAAACAATAGATGATTTTGTTTATGATTTTTCAGACTGTTTTCCTCATCTTTATTGTGCTTTGCTGAAAGACAACGTTTCGGCCGATGTCTCCCCCAGCCTTTTTCAACTTGGAAAATCATTTTTAAAGTTTGACTGCTTATCAAACAAGGTGTTCAAGAACTATGAAGATATTCAAATAGTGACGTCAAGGGACATTTGATGAAGACCGGAGGATACAGCGGCCGAATAGTTGTATTTCAACTTACCACTATAAAGATTAGGACAACAGTCTGAAAAATCAGATACCAAATGATACACATCAAAACTCATCCGAAAAATTCAGAGATAACTGATGATTTAACATTACTTACAATATTCAGACTATTACCCTCTCCTTTATTGTTATACTCATAACGTTTCGGCCGATATATCCTTCGGCCTTCTTTAGGTGTTTCATTTTGAACTCAGGAGTCCACACAGGATCTAGAACTGAACTCTTTATTTGAACCACACGGGCAGACTGTACCAATTCTATTAACTATAACCAGGTTGAATTATAGTAAGTATTCCTAATTATTCCAACCTGTTGTTGGGATTGAACCCGTAACCGCCTGATGATTTCACCCTGAAACACCCGCCAATTATACGCCTACAAAAAAGAAGCGGTCAATAGTCCAAATATACGAAGTAATAATTATGAAGCTTCTAGACAAATAACAACCGCTTTGGTTAGTTTCTGCTTCATTATGGAACAGTTTGAAATGTTGTAAAACTTCTTATCAACCCCCCTATATATATATATATATATATTACATTATAGTAAGTATATAATATATATATATATATATATATATATATATTGGATTATAGTAAGTATTGCTGTTTATTCCTACCTGTTGTTGGGATAGAACCTGTAACCTCCTGATGATTTCGCTCAGAAGCACTTTTCAATTAAACGCCTACAATAAAGATGCAGTCAATGGTCCGAATATAGTAAGTAATGATTATGAAGATTCATCTTAGAAATCTAGACAAATAACAACGGCTTTTCTTAGTTTTTGCTTCATTATGAAATAGTTGTAAAACTTCTTATCAACCCCTATATATATATATATATATATATATATATTACATTACATCACCCTTAAATTGGCAGAACAGTCAGCTTGAGCCTGTAGAAAACACCGATTGCATTTCTGTAGAGGGGTGGACCATCCACCAACGAGTGTCCTGGATATAACGCAAAATAATCTAATGGTGTGACTCTAGTAAGATGGAGCTTTAGAAAATGCAGAGTAGCCATCTATTACCATCACTCCTAGGTCCACTCTGGCCCGGAGTGATAGCACATGATAGGGCCCTGTCATTTAAACTTAGGGCAAACAAATGACTTATGCAAAATTGAATTGTTTGAAATAGAACAGTGTAATCATTTAACTGTGAGTAAACAAATGACTGATGGTTGATTAAATTGTTTGTGATACATAAAAATACTTGGAACCATTTAACTATGTGCAAACGAATGAGTAATGTTGAATAGAATTATTAGTGTTCAATAGCAATACTTGTAATCACCTCACCGGAACCATTTAACTATGTGCAAACAAATGATTAATATTGAATTGAATTTTACAAGTTCGGCGACAATAATTAAAACCAATTATCTATGAATAAACAATAGCAATACTAATGTGCAAAAAAATTAGTTGTAATTTATTTAAAAATTAAATTACGGACGTACTAATCTTACATATAATATATATATCTATTTAAATCTGTGCAAAAAAAAAATGACTTAAAGTGTGACTGTTATATAACAATATTTGAAACCATTTAACTATGAGCAAATAAATGATTAATAGTTAATAGAATTAATCGAAGTTCATAGCAATGATTGAAATCACTTAATTGGGTGCATAAAATGAACCCAGGTTCGTTTAAAAACGTTATTAACAAAATGTATTTGCAAATCCTATATATTTAATATATATGTATAAAGAGGATTTGGCATTAAATAACCTACAATGGTTGATATGCCATAAAACCCAACCAAACTAAATCATATATATTTAATATATATGTATAAAGAGGATTTGGCATAAATAACCTACAGAGGTTGATATGCCATAAAACCCAGCCAAACCAAATCCTATATATTCAACATATATGTGTGAAAGAGGATTTGGCATTAAATAACCTACAATAGATGATATGCCATAAAACCCAACCAAACTAAATCATATATATTTGATATATATGTGTAAAGAGGATTTGACATTAAATAACCAACAACGGTTGCTCTGCCATAAAACTAAACCAAACCAAATCATATATATTTAGTATATATGTATAAAGAGGATTTGGCATTAAAGAACCAACAATGGTTGATATGCCATAAAACTAAACCAAACCAAACCAAACCAAATCATATATATTTTATATATGTGTATAAAGACGATTTAACAGTAAATCACCTACAATAGTCGATATGCCATAAAACCAGAAGTAAATCATATATATTTAATATATATGTATAAAGAGGATTTGGCATAAATAACCTACAGAGGTTGATATGCCATAAAACACAACCAAACCAAATCATATATATTTAATATATATGTGTAAAGAGGATTTGACATTAAATAACCAACAACGGTTGCTATGCCATAAAACTAAACCAAACCAAACCAAACCAAATCATATATATTTTATATATGTGTATAAAGACGATTTAACAGTAAATCACCTACAATGGTCGATATGCCATAAAACCAAAAGTAAATCATATATATTTAATATATATGTATAAAGAGGATTTGGCATTAAATAACCTAATATGCCATAAAACCAAACCAAACCATAAACTGGATCTATTTTCGTGTTTTCCAAACGTTTGTATAATTCTGCAAATAATTCAATCAAAGAACAGTATATATTCTCTCCTGTTTCTTTCAAAATCCTTAAACAGTACACGCCAGTTACATCGGAAGAAAGACAAACAAACAAACAAGCAAACAAACAACAAAAGATCATATTCTATTCCTCCTTGGCTTCTTTAGATAACTAGTCATACAGAGTCTATTCTTATAGATCTCCTTTTCTTATCGGCACAGTATTTAAAGGACAAAGTTACACCGGAGGGTATTTCGTATTTTATCGAATAGATGTACAAACAGCCAACGCCTATAATGAAGCAAGTCAAGAGAGAGAGATAGAGAGAGATAGATAGATAGAGAGAGAGAAAAATGAGGAATATGAGAAAGTAAATTTGTGAATGTCGACTCCCAGCGGCCGGTGGAAAAAATCCACCGATAAGCATGAGACGTGTTCCTCCCTATATATTTCGATATGGTCTCTAGGGTCTGGAGTTTATTTCACCTTTGATTTTCTCCACAGGTACCTTCTTACGTCGTCTTTGTCAAATACTAGCCGTCATTATATATATATATATATATATATATATATATATATATACATATATATATATATATATATATATATATATATATATATATATATATAAAATTACAGGGTAGTCGAAAAAAGGAAGCGAAAAAGAGGAATGCACGAAAAATATGAAATGAAATAAGAGGTTCAGAAAGAAAAACCAATTCAATGTAATAATTAAGAAAGAAAGAAAGAAAAGAAGAAAGAAGGAAAGAAAGAAAGAATACACGAATAAGATGTAAGAAAAGAAAAAATATGAGGGGAAAGTTGATAGAATATAAAAACTTGATTTGCAAAGAACGTATTAGTGAGAAGGAAGGAAAGAAGGAAGGAAGGAATAGCATGTAATGAAAAGCATGAGAGAAAAATTGATTGAATATAAAAGAAAGAAAAAGAATGTAAGAAAAAAGAAAGAAAAAGAATAAAAGAAAAAAGAAAGAAAAGAATGGAAGAAAAAAGAAAGAAAAAGAATGAAAGAAAAAAGAAAGAAAAAGAATGAAAGAAAAAAGAAAGAAAAAGAATGGAAGAAAAAAGGAAGAAAAAGAATGAAAGAAAAAAAGAAAGAAAAAATGGAAGAAAAAAGAAAGAAAAAAAATGGAAGAAAAAAGAAAAAGAATGAAAGAAAAAAGGAAAAAAGAATGAAAGAAAAAAAGAAAGAAAAATAAATGGAAGAAAAAAGAGAGATAGTAAAAAATAAAAACAAAAAAGCATAAAAGAAAAATGGTGATAATAAAACAATTTTTAAAAAATCTAAGATTTTAATGGAACAGATTTTTTTTTTTCGTTAGAACGTTCTAATTTTGCTGATTAGTATGTTTTTAAATAAGGATTGATTTCATTACTTCGGTTAATCATCTAAGAAAGACACTGCCTAACTAATGACCTACGACAGACGCCCTATTTATTAAATTTGAATTGAAGAAAACAAAAATATAAACAAGAAATTTAATAAATAAATAAATAAACGAGTCTATATCTGAATTGTCCGTACACAAAAAAATTCATTGTTTGAAAATATTTCGCATTATTCATTGACTGTTATAGACTGTGGTTTTCTTATTTAACGACATTCTCGAGGAAAAGAAAAAAATCAGATAAAATTATTTTTTAAAATTGAAAATATTTTTAAGCAACAAACAAGCTTCTCATTATCAAACAAAATGTCAATAACAGAGTTCGATTTTTCTACACACGCAAACACTAATCGTACGAGGGTCGGCTGAAAAGTTCACAGTCTGACAAAGATACACTCACCAAATGAGGTTTATTTTTAGTGCTCAATACACTTCTTCTATCTGATTTGCTGTGCTTGGATCCCATTGGGCAAAAAAGTCATCAATAGCTGATATGACGTCATCATATGAACATTTTAGCGAATAAACTTTTTTAGCCAAGCCTTGTGAGTCGATGAATCTTAAAATCATAACAGTTTTGAAATAAACACTTTCCGATAATTACCTACGATTATTTGTTTATATTCCACATTTATAAGTAGCGTAATGGTTATCGACTTTGGAAGTGGACATAGCTACCCGAGTTCAAACCCTGAACACGGCTGTTTGTATTTCACCTTGTGCTAATACCTCGGAGAAAGCCATTTATACAATAATTCTCCCTCTAGCTATAGGTAAATAGTAGGATAGACTGTGCTCTTTAGCCTTGGTAGAGCAAGCGGTTTACAAGAACTGTGAATTCAAACCGTTTGTAGACCTTGAAAGGAATGCTTTCCACCTGGAACACGAATATTACCCCCTACTATCAAACAATGGACGTGATAAGTTTAGTCTCGCTCTCTCTCTCTCTCTCTATATATATATATATATATATATATATATATATATAACTTATATCTCAATATAATTTTGGGTTTTATCCTGATCTACTGGTCAGATTTAAGAAAATAAAACTTTTCATAACGATTTGTCATTTCATTATATATATATATATAGGGGCTGAGGTGTTAGTTTTATTCAAACTAGGAGAATGTCCGCTATATTGTACATTGTCAAATTGAAATCAAAAAAGAGAAAAAAAATCTTGATATCATTGGCGTACATCAGAAGATTTCTTCTGAGAAATCAGCCGAGAAAGCAGTGGAGACTTTCGCGCCAAAGCTTTGTTGGAGATCACAACGAGGCTAAAAATGTAGGTACTTTTTATGGTAAAAAGAGCAAAAGAAAATCACAAATGGTACTAGATCCAACGCCACTTCTTTTACTTATATCGTCGCTGTTGAAATCTAGACCAAGTAAAATTTGACAAGATTGAGGAAATCGATATTTTTCTTGTGAACACATCAGTCGAGATTTTTTTTAATGTGAGGCATGGTTAGAATGACGGTTATCATCGTAGGAAATAAAAGTTCAGGTGGCCGTGGTGTAGTCGTTATCGTCACAGGATATGGACACGGCGATACGAGTTCAATTCCTTGACAAGACTGATTGCATTTCACATAGCACTAATACCCTTGGGAAAGGTATAAATCCTATTATTCTCCCTCCAGCTATGGGTAAATACTAGGGCAGACTAGGTTCTTCAGCCTTGGTGAGGCAACTAGTCTAGGAGAAGGAAAACTCTGAATTCAAACCTGTTAAACTCCGCTTAAAAAATTGACCTTGTGTCATATCCTGCCCGAGCGGAGGGGTTGGATAAATAGGATCATCGTAGGAAATAAAATCAGTGGCTTGAGTTCAAATCCTATACGAGGCAGTCTGCATTTTACTTTGCGCTAATGCTCATGGCAAAGGCATGAATCCATCAATTCTTTCTACCTAGCAGGGGTAGATAGTTGGGTAGACAGGGTTCTTTTGCCTTGGTTAGTCTTGTTTAGTCAAGGAGAAGGAAAAACCTAATTCCAACCAGCTTTACTCCACCTAAGAAATTAGCTTTGTATCATATCTTTGCCTGTTGTGGAGGGATTAGGTAAAAATATATCCTTAGACAACACTTAAGTTGCATCCACAAATAATTAAACTTGAATTTAACTGTCAGCTTTTAATTAGACATTGCTGTTCATATACAGGATATTCAAAAAACGTTTTTATATTACAAACACACACACACACACACACACACACACACACACACACATACAACACATACGCACACTCACACACAACACATACAGGCACACAACACATAGGCACACACTCACAAAAGACACAAAACACACACGCATATATATATATATATATATATATATATATATATATATATATAGATATATCATCATCATCATCATATCACGCTGGTAGCACGGATATCCCTGACCCTCTCTCGCCACTCCTCCCTATCGTTCATCGCCCTAGGTAGGTCTTCAGGACAACATCCCGTATCCTCACATAGCTGCTGAATGTATGTTCGTATATATATATATATATATATATATATAAAATGTTTGAAAATGTTAACATTTTTTTAATGATTTTAAAGTTTCCACAATTTGGCATCGCTCTAAGTACATTACTGCAATCTTTTCTTACTTAGTGGGATCCATAATATCAGTTTTGCTTTCCTAATAAAGATTTCCATAAAAATATCAACATTAACATGTGGAAGATTCCAAGACTATGTTGATGGTGGACAAGTGGAAGGCAGTTTGAAATTATACCGTAAATTTATTCCCTTCTGAATGTTAACATTTCTTAAATCACTCACAGCGTTTAGGGAGGATCAATATTTAAAGCCTTTTCACTAATTTCGTTCGGATTTTTCTTAATTTCATTTGAATATTTTTTCTTCTACTCCTTTTTTTCCTCTCATCTCTTCTTTAAAAATTTAATCTGATTATCTTTCCTTTTTGCATTTTCCATAGTGTCTGATAATTATTGGCTCTTTTCAAGTGTTGTGGGGGAGTTCCGATGATGTAGTGGCTAACGTGATGGATTGCGCCATCGTGGTAAGCACGTTCGAATTCCAGTGGCGCTATTACGTTCACTTTCGGACAAATAATCTTGGGAAAGGTATAAAACCCCCACACCTCCCCTGCTATGTGTTAAATAGTACTACTACTTTTTTTCTACGAGGGTAATTTTGGAATTAAATAACTCATGAAGGTTGATATGCCACTAAAAGTGAAGATACCAAACTGATATCAGAAGACGGCCCGAAATCTGACTTTTATTTTTTGTTGTTGCCAATGTTCAGAACGTGGAAAAAAGGATTTCAACAATTGGGGCAATGGATTAATATTAAGTATTCCCAGAATGCCTTATCAGAAATATACATTCTTTTAGCTTCCTGATTTATGACTTATCTTTTTATCATTTAATTCAGATTTGTTTTATATTCGAATTGATCTATATTGATAATTATTAGGTTTTACCATTACATAAATTCTCTTTGGAAAAATTTTATTGGTTTTCTTTCCTGCCTTGAATTTGGAAGTGTTTCTACCTTCACACAATCACACTGACCAAAGTCGTGTATTTGACACATGAATAAATTGCAAAATATGGAAATAAACATCAATCTTCATGTAATCAAATAAAATATCGTTGTGGTTAATTCCCTTCCCCATCACACGATCTCACATCAGAGTTTTATTTGTTTACTCAAACCACGATATATCATCTCACGATGATCAGCTGTTGGGTATGTAATAATATATACCCTCCGTTAGTCACCTTCAACCAGATCAGGTACCAATCAAGCCAAGAGAACTAAGTATTTTCTACTTTTTTCTCACAACTGCAGTGATAAAGATTTTTCCTAAAGACAACTGTATGGCTTGAATTCAAATAATCTGCATTGGGTTTTGAAGTCGACTTGCATACAAATAATTTGCACTGTTATATAGTTTCAATTATTGCTATCTTATACCAATAATTTATGGATAATAACATGGTTTAAAGTATTCCTATCTAATATTAATACTTTTGGGAATAATGGCAATGAATTTATTTCACACTCCTCTGAGTTCGAGAACTTAAGCCTCTTCAAGAGAAGTACGTTAGAGGTTAACCCAGGACACATAATTTGGAGATGGCCAGGCCTCGTCACCAGATGTACACATTCTTTTAAGATGGCCAAGCCTCGTCACCAGATGCACACATCATTTTGAGATGACTAGAACTAGTCACCCGATGTACACGTCGTTTTGTGATGGCCAAGCCTCGTCACTGGATGTACTGACCCTTTTATGATGGCCATGCCTCGTCACCAGATACGCAATTCATTTTGAGATGGCAAGGCATAGTCACCAGAGGTACACATCCTTTTATGATGACCAGGCCTTGTCACCAGATGTGCACATCATTTTGAGAAGGTCAGGCATAGTTACCAGATGTACATAACCTTTTCAGAAGGCCAGGCCTTGTCACCAGATGTGCACATCCTTTTCAGATGGCCTGACCTTTCTGCTGTTGGCATATTCTTTGCGTTGCTGACAGGACAAAGCATTTTGAGAAGGCCAGGCTTCGTCACCAGATGTGCACATCTTTTTGAGATGGCTAGGCGTAGTCACCAGATGTGCAGTCATCTGATGTGCACATCATTTTGACATCGCCAGGCCTCGTCACCAGATGTACATATCCTTTTCAGAAGGCCAGGCCTTGTCACCAGATGTGCACATCCTTTTCAGATGGCCTGACCTTTCTGCTGTTGGCATATTCTTTGCGTTGCTGAAAGGACAAAGCATTTTGAGAAGGCCAGGCTTCATCACCAGATGTGCACATCTTCTTGAGATGGCTAGGCGTAGTCACCAGATGTGCACATTATTTTGAGATGGCCAGGCGTAGTCACGAGATGTGCACATTATTTTGAGATGGCAAGGCCTCGTCACCAGATGTACACATCCTTTTGAAATGGCCATGCCTCGTCACCAGATGTGGACATCATTTTGAGATTGCCGAACGTAGTTACCAGATGTGCACATTCTTTTGAGATGGCCAGGCCTAGTCCCCAGATGTATACATCCTTTTGAGATGGCCAGGCGTAGTCACCAGATGTGCACATTCTTTTGAGATGGCAAGGCCTCGTCACCAGATGTACTGGACGAAGTAGCATTTACGAGTTACTGATTAACAAAAAAAAAAAAAACAATACAAACAAAAAATATGAATTTGATATTCCAAGAATATGCTTCCCAAAATGCAGATGTTGTTTAAAATCATCCACTTCACAAGCAAGTCACTTGTCTACAGCAAAAACTTCTAAAATCTCGAAGACTCAGAAACAGGATGGAAAATGACTGGGAGATAAATGTGATGATTCATCTGAAAATGATTTGACATTGTATATAATAATAACGGACATCTGTAGAAGACCGGAGAAAACATCAGCAGAAACAGAGAAAAGGAGAAAATTAGTTTGAAAGAACGACCACAAAATTATAACGGCACATTATTAAACGAGAACAATGTACTTTTATTTCTGTTTTATTTGTTTTATTTGAATTTTAACTAAATCAAAATTTTATATATTCAATATCACTCGTAAATAAGTACATCCAAACCAATTTTTATAAAAGATTAATTTTCTGCTAAATCAGGGATACGAAAATTTTATCAGTTTCTGACGAAACGGATATTATTAGCTATTATTTATTAATGACCTCCTCAGCATCTAAATTTTGCAACAAAATCTCTCGCTCACACACACACACACATACATACATATATATATATAAGTGTGTGTGTGTGTGTGTGTGAATGAAAACTATCTTCCAGTACAAATTTTTCCAAATTATATATATATATATATCGTGAAACCACTTGGCTAATGAGTTTTTCATTAGATTTGGAATAAACATTTTTAGAATTAGCAGTTGCTGACCCACTGGTTTATTTGCTCACCTAGATGCTTGTGTCTACCATATTCTATTTCAAACAGGGTGATTAAGTTTCCTATTAAATCCAAATTGCACAATTCTTTTCACACTTTGATCCATTTGTTTTTTGTTTTCTTTTTTGTTTTGTTTTTTCCCCAATTATTGATTTTATATCTTTTTCAATTCTTTCTACGATGGTGAAATTTGTTTATCTGTTAAAGTCGTGACAATTTGAGCGGATGATGTTTTACTTATATGAGATTGCTGTATTCCATAGATTCTATGATTATAGTTATTTAGCCTGAAATAAAATGGACATTTTGATTTTCCAATAAATTGTTTGTTAGAATATGTGCAAGCCAATAAATTACATTTTTGCTCCTGCAATTTAATTCATGGTCAATTTTAAAATTTCTTTTAGTTGTGAATCTAGTGGATGGGTAGACTGATTTGAGTTGTCTACAGTATTAGTCTTCTTGATGCAACATGGTTGGTTGGTAAAATTTAGTAGAAATTATTGTGGGTATCTTATAGATTATTTTGATTATCAACTTTGTTGTTGCTACTTGACTCGGTAATACCAGTTCACAGAATCAAATAATTTGTTCGACTCAATAAAACTTTCCCTATTGTCCAAATCTCTAGCTGAATAAATAGTCATTTCAATATTGGTTATAAATGAACATGGGTTGAGCTGTTTATTTCGATTTCATGAATATTCCGTGAGTTTAATATCCGCAGTATGGCTGTTGATCTGACTCTCCTATCTAAATGGTGTCTCTTTTCGTACAATCCTAATTTTGGCCTCTGTGTGACCATCATCGAACTTAAATCCTTTTCATATCTAGAAATATAGAAACATTTCAATATCATTTTCTCTGAATTATTTCTATGAAATGTCTGGACTGATATTGCTTCTTTCATCAAATCTTCGGCCATATTCAACACCGTCGGACCGTTCACATCTAGACACCAACAGGGTGATGTGGGCATAAACAAGCAAAAGTATCAATAATTTTTGATAGTTGTTTGTTTTTCAGCATGTCAGTACTTTTTTTGGTGGGGGGTTAATGCCGAAGTCAGTCTTTTTTTAAAGCAATTAGATGATTTCAAGTAACTAATTATAATCATTTATAAACAATTACTGCTTCAAGTTATGATTCTCCATACAAAGAATTTGAACTGTTTAGTGTTTCAAATTTTCCCATCTAATAATTTGCAGAAAACTCTATGATTTAATCAACAGTTTATGTTCTCTGATAATTTGTATGCAGCTCGGCCGATAGCCCAGGGCCTCTTCTCTCTCTCTCTCTCTCTCTCTCTCTCTCTCTCTCACACACACACACACACACACAGACACACACATACACCCCGCACACACACTTTCTCTCTCTCTCTCTCACTTTCTCTCTCTCTCTCTCACACACACACACACACACACACACACACACACTTTCTCTCTCTCTCACTTTCTCTCTTAAAAAATATCCAAATATCTGAATAGTTTTGAAATGTTATGTACTCCCCACCAAACCAAAAAAGAGGGTGCTCTAGATATGCCACTAAATTACATCCAATGTTGAGGTTCAAATTCGAAGGTCTGAGGTGTGGGGATTTACTCCATCTATGTTATTAAACCTTTGCCTACTCTGACTCGGAGCGGTTATAATAGTTAATGTCTTATCTATGAGTTAAATATATTTGTGTGCTAATTATCAATAGGAAGTTGGAATACGTAAAGCCATATAACAGTGAAAATTATTGGGATGATATAGGAATACTTGATACGTATACACACAGTAGACTTCTTGTTTATAGCATATAAACATAAAAATCTAATCGGTTAGCCATATCTTGAGAGACCTAAGAGAGATCAAATTAATTCTTGGTATAAAATTAAAGGAATTTTTTTTATAAAACTGAGGAGAATCTATCTATCTATCCATCTATTTATCGATCTATCTATCACATTAGTGACAAGAAAACTAATTCATATACTCCATTATAAAGTTATTTCACTAGCTCATCAACTGGTTCACAGATGGGATTTGAACAAAAATATGTTCCTTTTTAACCGTTAACATCGTGGAATACATTTCAGCTTAAGTAAGGTATTTAAGAAGTTATAAATAAACAAAGTATATATATATATATATATATATAAACAAAACAAAAAAATTACACACACACACACACACACACACACATACATATATATATATATATATATAGGCTTAGAAAATCTTCCAAATTTTAAATGAAATTTTGATAAAAACTTTCAAACTGGAAATCTATTAACATTATTATTAATAAGAAATAAAAAAGATTAATACCAACGATTTAGCACATTATATATTGGAATGTTTTCTAAGCCGATGTATATATATATATATATATATATATATATATATATATATATATATATATATATATATATATATATAAATTATAACTCCCTAAATCCTTAAGATGAAATGTATTCTCGATGTTAGCAGTTAAAAGAAACATATCTCCGTTGAAATCCCATCTGAAGAACCTATCGATAAGCTGGTGAAATAAATTTATAATTGAAATATCAATTAGTTATTATTGTTATTAATGATATATTTTGCTCTGTATGTGATTTTTTATGTTTCTAAATATTAATTAGCGGTGCATTGAGCACTCAATTTGGATTAGACCTTTTAAATCAATTTACAGACTTAAATGATATGATATGATGTGATATATATATATATATATATATATATATATATATATATATATATATATATATATTAATTTTTTACCCATTCTATGATTCAGACGGTCTGAAAAAAAACCCTGATGATACAATTTGTACATAAAAATATTATACAAACTGATATATAGGGGAAAAAATTCCTTAAAATAGAAAAGATTAAAAACATTCATACTGCTTGAAAATAATCAACCAATAACGTAATGCCTAGCCAAAAGAAAAAAACACATACTGAATACCTTAGGGTAAACGTAATAGAGCTCAATATACCACGTAGATCGATGTGCATTTATATATAAATATATATGTATATATTTTCATATTGTATGCAGAAGAGATCAATATAAACTTTGATCATTGACTGTTTAAAAATATTCACCAAACACACCCAACATTGAAAATCCACACTACACTGTAACCCCTGGTAAGTTTATGTAAATGCTAGCTGAGTACAGCAATTGAGACAGAATGCAACGAAATACAAACTTGAATGGTTTGAGAAATTTGCAATTCTATTATAAACAGTTGCTTAAAACGGAATGATAATCAGTTTGAACAGGTGCGACGAATCAGTGATGTTTGCAATTCAGTCTATTTATGATATCACCTGTGCCTGGATCAGAAATATCATCAGTTCGAACACTTGCCAATGCCTTAAGTATTCTAGATTCCTTTAATTTAGATTATCAAACTGAAATTTATCTTTCGTAACCTGGTCTTTTGTAATTTACTAAGCTTTTGGCTTACATGTGGCACAAAGTTGAATGAATGGGGCACCCATTGAGAGTTGAACTCATTCATGAAGGATTGCTAGTCTCGTTTTTTAACCATTACATCATCTGCGGCACCAAGAAAAATGGTCTTTATATACAATTCATTATACAATAAAACGTATACGCATTTTTGGAACACCATATATATATATATATATATATATATATATATATATATGTGTATTATTTTATCCATTAGATCTGAAGAAGTCCTGTTATTTTTGGTGTTATTAATTCATATCAATTCCCATAACAGAATGGAAATGAATTTAAAATCATAATGTGATCGGTTTTTGTTTTTTGTAAAGAATATATATATATATATATATATATATATATATAAGTGTGAGTGCGAGCGTGTGTGTATTTTAAACGAAATAACAGACACAAAAAGTTAGTTCTATAAGAATAAATATTTAAAGACGAACTCTCATCATCAAGCACAGATAAGTCAGTTACCCGTGTTCAAATCCTGTACGAAGCTATTTGCATTGCACTTCCCGCTAATGCCCTTGAGAAAGAGATCAATGGGTTCTTCCCTAAATAGTTAGGCAGGCTTTCTTTAATGTTGGTTTGGGAACCAGAGAAGTAAGACTCAAAATACAAACCAGCTGTATTCCGCCTAATAAATAGACTTGGTGTCACACACTACTCATGGTGAAGGGATTGAATGAATTTGTTGTGGTCTTCAGATAAGACCGGTGGAAGAACAACTGAAACAACGGGTGATAGGTAAACGTTATTGTATAAGCAGAAAAAGGAAGACATACAAAGGAAGTACTAGCCGTGCTCGGCTTGCAGTCCGTCTGTCAAATGTCTCATAAAGAACGAGAAGTTGTCTCGCTCGAGTGAGCTAAGCTCGGAGAATATGTTTAGGTTCTGACGAGTCCATCTTTGGGGTATGGTAGGATATATCCCCATAACAGAATTCATGGTTAAAGAGGACATTGAATTACAGAATTGGGACAGAGTGACTTGGTAACATCATAACAATCAGATTCGTTTTATGACATGTCAAACCTTGTTGGGTTATTATAAGCCAAAATTAGTTTATCAGTTATAATCTTCTAATTTTATACTGTACCAGCTTTACTCCGCTTAAAAGTTAACTCACATTCTGAGCCTGGCGGATTGATCGGGTAAACAAGTCTAATGAGCTTGAGCCTCAGATTACCACGATAGAGACCAGTTCAAATACAGATTGAACGTTACACATAAATTACTAATCTGAAAGCTGTGGAGAAATCGTCATTGATGAGGACTCTTCTTTTTGGAAAGCAAAGCTCAGTCGATATCGATGTTAGAAGGAAGGAAGATAACCTCTAGCATCAATCTCGTGTCCACATTGTTCTTGATTGTCCAATGCAAATGTTGCCCCTCCCTCTCTCTCACACACACACACCTGAAGCTATCTGAACCTCGTCTCCAACTAGGATCATCAACTTCCAGGCCAGCAATCATCCTTTCTTCGAGAAAACATTTCCGGAAAAAGTCACTCATAATCGATCAGGGTAAACCCGATCGACTACGAATAACATTACAACACTCTGGCATTAATTAATCAGTGCCTAATATTTGCCATCACCATTATGAAAGACAAACAATAATCTGTTCTGAAATAATTATACCCGTATATTTATTAACCATTATAACCGTATATTTGTTCAATTTATTTGATCGTATTTTGAATGAGGGATGTAATAAAAATTCAAATCAATACAAAATTGATTGATAGAAATAATCGTAAATGCCACTTTGTCGGATAAATTGATCAATCACCTAAGTTATTTGATCAATAGCATTGATATCAATCAACAAAAACTCAATCAATATTGATAAAGGCAATCAGAAGCTTCTCAGTGAATTTTAAATTTAACGATGTATCTGTCTCTTTTGATAAATATCTCACATTACAGTGTGGATATCAGTAGATTTTTGTGTGTGTGTGTGTGTGTTTGTGTGTGTGTAGGGGGGTGCGTGTGTGTGCGTGTGTGTGTGTAAAGATGTGTGTGTATGAGTGTGCGATTTGAGTGTGTGATTGTGTGCATGTGTGAGTGTGAGTCTGTGCGAAGGTGTGTGTGAGTCTGTGTGTTGTGTATGTGTGTGTGACTGTGTGTGTATGAGTGTGTGTATGTGAGCATGTATGCATGTGTTGTGTATGTGTGTGAGTGTGTGTATGTATGTGTGAGTGAGTGATTGTGAGTGTGTGCGTGTGTGAGGGTGTACTTGAGTGTGTACGTGTGTGTGTGTGTGTGTGTGTGTGTGTGTGTGTGTGTGTGTGTGTGTGTGTGTGTGTGTGTGTGTATTTGTTGTGTATGTGTGTGTGCAAATATGAAAAAATAAGGTATTCAGAGAATGATTTTATTAAATGTTGAATTATTTTGAATATTACTCAACTATTCGGTTTTTACATTAAACCATCATTAAAACTGTTAATTTAGTGATGTATCTTGTGAATTTTATATATATATATATATATATATATATATATATATATATATATATATATATATATATATATATATATAAGTAAACAAAAAGACAGTCAGATAGATACAAAGACTAAGATATGAACCGAGAGACAGACAGACTTGTTTTTATTTTGACAAAAAAAAATGTAGTGCCCTCGAAATAAAGTTATTGCGCTGATTAAAATTACGCTACGATGTACCCTTTCTTCGTTATATAATCTATTATATATGTTATATTTTCGACAACTAATTTAACTGGTTGTTAAGATGATCTTTTGAAAGATAGGAATAAAAAGCAAAAAATTCTGAATCTCTGACTCATTTAATCAATCGAAAAAAATGTTTACCCCCCCCCTTCCCTCCTTTGCGTGGTCAGAAGAATTCTAGCTGTCTGATATATAAAACCTTCTACTGAAATATATACTCAGTTGAATTTTATTACTTATGTTTGATTGTATTTCAAGTTTATAAGTTCTTTAGGCAGAACAGAAAAAAAAAATACCTGACACGAAATCCACTTTCTTAGTTTTTTTTTTTTTTTTTTTTTTTAATGGTTATCGATTTGAAGAAATCACAAGCTGTTTCCGTTTTGAAAAGCATTAGGCAATGGAAGAGAGTTCGATAGGCAAAGTGTAAGAAGTACAGAAACTTCCGAGAATCTAGCATTTAAAACCAGAGTTCGAAAGGGAACTCTTCATTGTGTGACGGTTACAATTTGATGTTCATCATCAGTTTGTGAAATATTTTTTGCACAAAAGACCCAGCGAAATTTATTAAATGTCAAAGTGCAACCAAAGCTTCGTAAATACCAATTTAGATGACCGCATTAGTTCTTAAATTGATTCTGTGTTTATCTGTCATTAACTCATTTTATTTAATTTGTTGTTGCTATTAAATATATGATGTTATTTTACTATATTCCTAAACATCGTTTTTTAATCTAAAACTATCATTGTTTACTCTTGTTTTGTTTAATTTTCAACTTAGAGTTTGGACCTTAAATAATCTTCATTGAAAACGCATAAGAAGAACCCTACCCATCAAATTATCTTTGCTAATTGTAGAGTTAGGTAATAAATAATACCTAACAATATCCGTTCTAATCATATTATAATCTGTGAAAATATTTTTAAAAAAATGTTATCTTGGGGGTATTATTCATTTATGGGCTATACTGTGTATTTTCAAA
>OY757940.1:2448432-2493432 GCA_963585895.1 Sepioteuthis lessoniana | reverse complement strand
TATCTATTTATACCAATGATAGGACCGTAACAGGTACTACACCTCCTGGTCAGAGGTGGCTTACTTTGAGACAAATCTACGCTTAACAAACCTCTAGAATTGGAGTCTAACCATCTGATGCTTTTGAGTGTTATACCCAGGGCCCCCATGAACGTTGGAGAAAAGATAGAAAACAATATGTTCAATAAAATCGTATTCTGTAAGAATCTCTTAAATAAATCTAGTGTTGTTAGTGAACCATGCAATATCAAGAATTATTTAGATGTCCATTGCTCGAATAAAAATCATGTTTATTGCTTGAGGCGCCTTTGAAAGCCGATTGGTTCGTATTGAACCCTGAAAAAATGGGACAAGCAAGACAAATAAGCAAGGGAGAAGGAGGAGGAGATAACAAAAACAAAACTGTTCACACTTTTTTTTTCACTAAACAATATTAACTTTATCAGAATATATTTACTACTGTGAAGAGGATGGAAAGGAAGGAAAGAGAGAGAGAGAGGGGGGGAGAAAGAGATGTAAAGTAGAAAGAAAGAACAGAGACAAAAAAAGAAACATAGAAAGGAAAACAATTAAAAAGAGCGAAGAAAGAAAGAAAGAAAGAAAGAAAGAAAGAAAGAAAGAAAGAAAGAAAGAAAGAAAGAAGTGAAATTTAAAAATATAGAATAAACAAAATCAGAAAAGAAAGAAAGAAAGAAACGAATAAATAATTCAAGAAAGAAAGAAAGAAAGAAAGAAAGAAAGAAAGAAAGAAAGAAAGAAATGAACAAAGGATTCAAGAAAGAAAGAAATGAATAAAGAAAGAAAGAAACAAACAAACAAACAAACAAACAAAAGATAAAACTGAAAAAAGGAAGGAATGAAGAAGTAAAAAAATGAATAATGAAAGAAATGAAAACGAAACAAAGAAAGAAATCAAGCAAATAAAATCAGCCTTTATTCCGGCCTTTGCTTCTTCATGTTTGAGACAATCTGTTTTGTGTTGAGGTGAAAACCGCCACGGAGATTTTCCACGCCATTTTATTTGGCATAATGTCTTTCTTTTTCTTCTTAGTTGTTTGTTTGTTGCTGAATCTTCCAAATTCCGGAGTAAGTGATGCGAATTGGGAGTTTTAGAAACAAGTCTAGCAGAATAGAGTCTTTTTCTTTAATTCTTCTAAATGTAACCAGGAAGTGTGTCGAAGGTGACAATTTCAAGAAAACCTTATACTGAGTTAAAATAAATCTGAAAAGGTATTTATCTATTTCGTCGATCAAATCAGTAGATTCTGGTGATAAAATTAAACCTTTTCAAGTCATTTTCTGCCTCTTATCTATCTCGCAAGGTATTAAAATATTAAACTAATTGTGTTCTTTTATTTATATCTACACGTCTCTGTCAATCTTTATCATTCTCTCTTTTGTTCTCTCTGTCTCTGTCTCTGTCTGTCTGTCTGTCTCTCTCTCTCTCTGTGCGTGTGTGTCTCCCACACACATCCTTTCTTTCTTTCTGTTTTTCTTTCTTTCTTTTTTTTCTTTCTCTGCCTATCTGTGTTCATATCGACCCATCTCCGTTCATTATCTATCTATCTATCTATCTATCTATCTCAACACGCTTCCTTCTCTCCCTCACACCTTTTCTTTACTGCTTTGCTGAGACATAGTAAAGGGGAAAAAAAACTATCCAACCCAAGTTATCATTCAACTCAAAACGATAAATTAAACCCCCCGCCTTTGAAGCGTAAATAAACATTCGATTTATTTCTTGTTCTTTTGTCGGTTTTAAAAATCTGAAGCTCAGGACAGCGCCCAGTAATTCCTTTCTAAGCATGAGAATTTGAGAACTATTCAAGTTTTATTGATTTGATATTTTGGTTTTGTCTTTTTCTCCAGGTTCAAATGTAGAATAAGGAGGTTCACAAGTCGAATCATGGCGTACTTGATAGCATTTCGTTGATACCTCATATTTTATTATCTTTCAATAGTATCAAAAAAGCAAAAATAGACAAACAAAAGTGAAGATTTTTTTTTAGATTCACCTACGTTTACAAATATCCATATCGCCCTCTCTCTCTCTCTCCCTCTCTCTCTCTCTCTCTTTCTCTCTCTTTCTTACACACACACACACACACTCTCTCTCTCGCCCTCTCTCTCTCTCTCCACACACTCACACACACACACACACATATATATATGTAGAGAGAGAGAGAGAGAGAGAGAGAGAGAGAGAATGATAAAAAGAGAAAGAGAAAGAAAAAACCGCAAGAAAAAAATGGCATCACGCTGAGTTGCAAATTTTTGTTGGTAAGACTAATTCACATTGACTTCCGTTTACTTATGGCCTTGTACCAAGCTAAGATTAACAAATGACAACTGAGATAGATAGATAGATAGATAGATAGATGGATCTATCTTTATACATACAATTCAAAATTTGTATACTAAAATACAAACACCTTGTATTTATCTCTCTCTCTATATATATATATATATATATATATAACAATATTTTAATATCTATTTCAGGATATTCATATTTTTCTATCTCTGTTAATTCTCCTTATATATATATATATATATATATATATATATATATATATATGTATATATATATATATATATATATATAGAGAGAGAGAGAGAGAGAGATAGAGGGGGGTAGAAGTTACAGAGTAAGCATAACGTAAACGGCGCTCGGTGACTTTCTCGCCTCTATAATCATTATTTCGATAGTCACATAGGCAAAAAGACTCACTCAATGTCTACGTTATTCAAACGAATATAAGTGCTCTATCACTGGCATTGAGCACTCTTTATTTATAAATATAGCAAACTTTCTCTTTCTCTCTCTCTCTCTCTCTCTCTCTCTCTCTCTCTCTCTCTCTCTCTCTCTCTCTCTCTCTCCATAAACGAAAGCTTAGTAAATGAACTACACAAGTCATTTCTTTATAGTATGTTGAAGGCTTGTTTTGAACTAGCTACAAGTTTTTGATGAGTTGATAACAAATGTAAGCTATTGTTGCATACAGTAAAGAATAACATCAACGCTGATGTATAAAAATATAATCTAGTTATTTTCTCGTTTCTTTTTAAACCCAAAATGTACGTATGGTTAGAGTAAGTGAAAGTCTGAAATGGATGACTGTGCGGATTTTCTGTGAAACCTCCCTGCCTTTCTGCTTCGTTCTGCATTGGTCGAAATCTTCACTGGTTTATATAATTTTCCGGACGACCACGCAATCCTCGTTTTCACACGTCCCGCCAACGCGTTGCACTTAGACACGCTTCCTGTTTAGCATGCCACGCACGCAACTTATGAAACACTTCCGCTGAGGAAATACCCGTGTCTTGTTTACTTTTGAAAACAAGTGTATTTCTTATGGTTTTTCTGATTTCGGCGTCCAACTCTTCTAGCATACCACCAACGCAATTTCCGCGGCATTTCCGCTGGGGCATTTGCGTGCTGTTTACTTTAGGAAGCAAGTCTGTTTCCTATTATGCCGCCCTCGCAATTTACACGGCATGTCAAAAGGTATCTTCTTGTCAATATTCAACTCTACCACCAGAGATAATCACAACACTATTAGGGCTTTTAATTTTGAATGTTTCCCTCTCCAAGATTGGTTTCTCGACCAAGATAAAAGAACACAGCCTGTCCTACTACATACCGATAGCTGAGCATGGAAGACAAAGAAGATTTATTCCTCTTTCAAGGGCATAAGGGGGAAGTGAAATACAAATAGCCTCGAACAAGATTTGAACTCGGCTCGCCGTATCCATTCCCTTCGAGGATGACCACTACACCACTTATACTTCCATAGATATAGCAAACAAAACTTCTGGAGGTGCCAATGGTGTAATGGCTATAGACGAAGGAAATGGACATGTGACACGAGTTCAAAAACTGGACGAAGCTGTTGGCATTTCACGAAGCACTAACAAATCTAGGAGTGCGTGTGTGTTCACCCGGTATATACGAGGTGCAACAGAAATAGCTACCACATTTTAATCTGTCTCCCGTGTGAAGCAAGTGCCAATGGTAGCTCCATTAAGCTAATACCTTACCATTTTTATCGGATACGATCGGTTATGATCATAGTTTGAACTGGTGCGTACCGTAGGTTTGCTGGTGAAACTTTTTTTAAGCCGGGCAAATCAGCTATTGCTAAACAGAAACCTTTTCGTGCTCATTTTATGCTACATCAGAATGATGCTATCCCGGATAAAAAATCCTTCCAGGCAGCAGTCGTGTCGAGACTGCTATATGGATGCACAACTTGGACGCTAACAAAACGGCTGGAGAAGAAGCTAGACGGCAATTACACAAGAATGTTGCGAGCAATATTGAACAAGTCCTGGCGGCAACACCCTACAAGGCACCAACTATACGGCCACCTACCTCCCACCACGAAAACTATCCAAGTTAGACGAACCATACATGCAGAATACTGCTGGAGAAGCAGGGACGAGTTCATAAGTGATGTACTCCTATGGACCCCCTCATATGGCCGAGCAAAAGCAGGACGACCAGCTCGAACATACATACAGCAGCTATGTGAGGATATGGGTTGTAGACCGGAAGACCTACCAGAGGCGATAAACATTAGGAAGAAGTTGCGAGAGAGGGTCAGGGATCCTATTAACCAACCCCTCCGCTCGGGCAGGATATGACACAAGGTCAATTTTTAAGCGATGTTTAACAGGTTTGAATTGAGAGTTTTCCTTCTCCTAGACTAGTTGCCTAACCAAGGCTGAAGAACCTAGTTTGTCCTACTATTTACCCATAGTTGGAGGGAGAATAATTGGATTCATACCTTTCCCAAGGGTATTAGTGCTATGTGAACTGCAATGAGTTTCGTCCAGGATTTGAACTCGTGTCGCTGAGTTCATTTCCTACGACGATAACAATTACACCACCTCCTATCAGGGATATCCGTGCTAGCGGCATGACATTATGATGATGATGATGATGATAGGTTGAAAATTCTTTTTGGAACAGCATCATTTTGACGTAACATGAAATGAAATGTCGGAGGTATTTTTTTAACGAAGCCCGGATGAGATTATGTATTTTTTGTATGTGTACATGTGAATGTGTGTGTGTGTGTGTGTAACTTTATGTACTCAACACTTCGTTCGTGCGATAGATTTTGTTAAAATGCTCAGCTGAGATTATATTATATCAACACTCGATCATTCGTTTAAACATTTACTCAATTGACACTGATAGTTTTTTCATGAAATAATACCTCAATTTCTTTAATGTTTAAATAAAGCGATCGATATTCCATTCAGAGAATATTGATCGATTAAATAAATGTTGAAAGATTCTCCCATCGAAATCCCACATTTCTCGACGTTTAAATGTAGATATGCCTTGTTATTTATTTATCTATGAATATATGAATCTTGGCACTACATCGTTCTCTTCCGTTTTGGGCCGAGAACCTTTCAGCATCCCTATTGATACACACACACACACACACACTCATATATATGTGGGGGGGTGTTTGTGTGGGTGTTGTGAGGAAGTCGTAGAAACAAATTTCAAATTCTGGAGGAGGCTGTTTGTATTTCTCATAGAACTAAAAACTTTAGGAGAGGCATGAATCCTACTATGCCCTCTAGTGTTATGGGCAAATAGTGGGGCAGACTCGGCTTTTTAACCTTGGTATGACAATTAGGTCTAGGAGAAGATAACTGGATTCAAACCTGTTACACTCCGTTTTGAAAATTGACTTTGTGTCACATCCTGCTCGTCTAGTGGAGTTATATATATATATATATATATATATATATATATAGTTCGATCAACAACGCTTATTACTCTGATAATAGGACAGAGCGTGAAACTTGTAGTCACACTGCATTATTGACTGCTGTGTAAACGCGGTTTATGTTTACATCTACTATATTCATGATATTAAGATAATTAGCTCAAAACTCATGCACAATATCTATCTATCTATCTATCTATCTATCTATCTCAGTCCGTTCAAATCTATCTATCTATCATGCCTAGTCGGTGAGGCTTAGAAAACGCTGACTATATCACCCATAGAGGAGTAAAACTTCATAAAAAAAGGTTAGTCCTGAAGATGACATTAAATTGTATCTGATGATAAGACTCCAGTTCTGGAAATCTGGGAAGTACCCCTTCATCGTAATTACTCAAAGGTCTACTCTGACCTGGAGTGGTAGTACTTGTTAGAGACCCACCCATTGGTCAGATAGATCTGTTCAAAAATTATACGACCATATTAAATAATCAATTATCATATTAAAATAAAAACTTTAAGCAACTATATAAAAGATGTTAGCATGAACGTGCAATGAACGTTATTCACTGACCTCCAGGTATAAAATAATCCTGGATGGGCTGCAGTGCAGTAGAAATCTCTCAATCAATCAATCAATATATATATATATATATATATATATATATATATATATGTGTGTGTGTGTGTGTGTGTCTAAATATTGTGAACTTAGGCAGCAAGTCGTCATCTAAACATGCTCGGTTAAAGACCGTGAAATGTTTTTCAATAAAAATTATTAAGTGTAGTACCCGATACTAATCCAACCTAATATAGAACACTTTCTTCACTACTTTGGCCCAGAAATAAAATAAAAACAATCGGAAGACATGAATTTCTTCACTTAAAAATCTGAAAGAGAAAATATCCCGCAATCTTCACCGAATGTGCCTAGATATATATATATATACGAGGGGCATCCGATAAGTTTCCAGACTTTTTTTCGTATGGGTACTTTTATTGATAGTACACACATAAAACTCTAGGCCCCTTCGAAGTAATCTCCCCCGGCTGCAATGCACTTGTACCGTTCCAACAACTTCTGGAAGGCCCCATGGAAGTCCTCTTGTGTGAGCGTGTCAATGATCTTCGTCACAGCTTCTTTCATCTCCTCAATTGTCTCATAACGACAGCCTCTGAGCTTAGGGAATAAGCAAAAGTCTCAGGGAGCAAGGTCTGGACTATAGGGACGGTGAGGAACTGTCTTGATGCCCATCTTGGTCAAATAGTCTACGACAAGGATGGAGTTGTGGACTGGTGCATTGTCCTGGTGGAAATACCACCGACCCGATTTGAAGAGTGCTGGGCTCTTCCGACGGAATCTCTTCCTGAACTCCCTTAAAACGTCAACATAGTAAACCTTACCCTAACCCTAAGCCTTTGGCCAATCAACTCTCGTGTATTGACTCCTCCCACACCTCTCATCATCCCTCACAGACTCCCTGCCTTCCTTGAATCTCTTATGCCACTCAAAAACTGATGCTCGATTCATGCAAGATGCTCCAAAAGCAGTCTGAAGCATGGTCCATACGTTTCTCTGGCAGCATTTTTTCCAAGTTTAAAACACAATTTTATTACATATCGATTTTCCTCACATCCAGATTGCATTTTTGAAATTCACCAGCTGTGACAATCAGGCTTTAGTAGGGTGTATTCCAATTGCTGCTGTAGCTGTTCCTTTGAAGCTGAAATCATAAAAATTGGTCAGTCGTCTCATAAGATGGATAGCAATAACATACTAAACTTTCAAGAGTCTACGACAATTCTAAATGCCCATATGAAAAAAGTCTGGAAACTTATCGTATGCCCCTCGTATGTAATTGTGTGTTCGTGATCGTGTGCGTGTGTGTGTGTTACTCCTGCCTAAAATTATAAAATTAGCATACTTGGGTTTCTTATTTAGCAGTAAACGAACTAATTAAAGATAAGAAGCAAAAAAATCTTTATTTAATAGCTGAGAATTTAGTCTCAGAAGTGATACAATAAATAGAAAATTTGTTGAATACTAAGATCACTCTTTGAAAGAAAATAAATGTTTCATTCATTTCTGTCTCGGTAGACATTTTTCATTCTTAATAATTTGAGCCAACGTCATTTATGCACATATAGTGATAATTTTTACAATTCATGTTTTATAGTTTCTTTATTGTATAAATGTTAATCGGCCTGATACCGAACACAATAAGCCGTCTCTGTTTTACACACTGACGAAATCAGTTTCTTTATTTAATGGCATATCTTCGTGGAATTTTAATGCCAAAGCCATCCTTATAGAAAAGCAGTATTGGAACTATTTAACACTATAACTTGGAGGATAAAAGGGGTTTCATATCTTTCTCAAGGGCATTAGTCGGAAAGTGAGCGCAGTAGCATGAGTGGGCTTCGAACTCACACCGACGAGTATCATTTCACCTGATATTTTTCACTTATGAGACAATGTAGTGGATTTTACTCGACAGTCGATCAAAAATCAGATTTAGCAGTCTTTTCAGTATGTTAAGTCATACAAAAGGGGACTAACACGTTTTAGAAATCCAATAATGATTAAACTCAATATAAATCGCTTTTAAGATATATGCCATTAACGGCGAAGTCACATTCAACGAAAGTCTAAAGTGAAACGAGTAAATCTTATCCTTATGGAGGTAAAGTCGTCAATTTATAAACACACACACACACATATATATATATATATATATAGAGAGAGAGAGAGAGAGAGTGTGTGTATGTGAGAGAGAGAGAGAGAGAAAGAGAGAGAGAGAATGAGAAAGAGAGATAGAGAGAGAGGTTAAGGTGAAATATTTTCCTCGAATCAAACGAAAGATGATCATTAATCTTGATCAGCATTATTGCTGATCAAGTGATCGGAATCGGATTTTCCTGATCTTTTATCTATTTCTTATTCTTCCTGATTGAAAGACAAGAAGGATTATTTCAAATATTTCACTGGGAACAGTCAACTGACTTTTCTTATTCTAAACGGATCAGCTTTTACCTTGCGAATTTTTATCCAAATTGAGTATATTATGAGAAACAACTGAAAATACTTTGAAGACCGATCTGGCGTTCCAAACTTCCAGTGAGCCAATTCTTTAAAGTATCGTAATTTGGCGGAACGATGGCAAATGACGATATGGGAATTAGGAATTCCGACAAGAAGCAAGAGAAATAAGATGAAAGACATTCAAGAATATTTCAACAATAATTGACTATATTTTATTTAAAATGTTTAAATATTATAACGTTGGATAATATTTATTCTTAACCTGAAAGTAGTTACAAACAGATAAATGAAGAATCAGTAAATTTCCGTGCCCATTATATATATATATATATATATATATATATATATATATACATTTGAAAAGAAAAACAAAAGCAATTATTGCTCTGCGATGTCAGTTACATTGAGCTCTTTACCAGGAAAATTTAAATGTTCATTGTTGAATGATTTTATTGTCCAGACGGAATTATTCCTGACTCCAGTTTAACTGGACTGAATAACATATATATATATATATATATATATATATATATATATAAAGAGTTGGAATAGCGTGGACAATCATTAGTGCTTGGTGACTGTCAAGTTCAAGATATTTGATGACTGCGAGAAAGTGGCAGTCAACAAGCACTGCTGATTTTGCGTCTACCTAATCCTAACTTAAATCTACATATTCGCCATCACCAATATTTGAACACGCTTTATGTATGAATATAGCGAACCATAAAACTATATAATTTATATATATATATATATATATATATATATATATATATATATGTGTGTGTGTGTGTGTGTGTGTGTGTGTAGATTTACCAATCCTTCCGCACGAGCAGGCTGCCACACAAAGTCAATGTTTTAGGGGCAAGATTTAATTCAGAGTTTTCTAATTCCTAGACCAGCGGCTTTACGAAGGTTAAAAAACTCAGCCTGCCTTATTATTTATCTATATTTGGAGGAAGAATAATTGAATTCACACCTTTTTAAAGAGTAGTAACGCAATGTTAAATGCAAATTGCCTCGCCCAAGATTTGAACTCGGGTCACTGTGTCCATTTCCAGTAATAAAAACCATTACCCCACGGGTGCCTCTGTTATAAATGTACATATATTTATATACATATATAAAACAAGATCAACATCGAAAATAGCAGCCCCGTTCCAAAACGTCTTTAACACTTTTCCGGCTAATTCTTTCTCTTACCTATAGTAAAATTCTTTTCTTCCGTAAATTCCTCTCTCAATTGATCTTCCTCCAACTCATTAAATAAATGTATATGACACGTCATTGTGTTTGGGATCACAAATGTTCATTTCCCCGAAGGCAGCTCAAGTTTGGGCCGAAAGTTCTTGGGAAAAATACGGCGCCTTCTAAAATTCATTCCAGCCAGAAATCACATGACTCATACGAAGTATTTTCTGGATCAACGATAAAAAAGATAGAAACTAAGTCTATGTCCTAATTAATTAAACATGTCTAAAAGAGAAAATACTGCATATATATGTATACAACAAGATCAGTTTTATTTCCGTTCTGGACGAATTGGGCCTTTTACCCGAATTATATCTTCCCGAACTATTTTAAGCTAAAATACCCCTAGATACGAGAGGGGTGTTCTCATGCCTCCCCCGACATTGAAATACTATTAAACTACTCGTTGATTTGAAAAGAGCTCCCATGCAAATTTTACTCGGGAAGGGTCCATTGGCAAGCTAGTATGTACACAAGCAAACAAGAAACGAAAGTAATCAACCAACTAAACAACCAAGCAAGTAAGTAAGCAAAATAAACTATATATATATATATATATATATATATATATATAGTTTGTTTTGCATGTAAAGAGTCATCGGACGAGACGGAGAATATAGCAATAATATTCTCCGCCGAAATAAATTTATTATGACGACTTTACCGAGTTTGATCTCCATTTAATTGTACTATATATATATATATATATATATATATATATATATTATAAACGAAAGCAGAGACACACAAACGTGATAAAGAAATTAATTTATTAATCTAGAGTGGAGAAACCGAGAAGGTTGAGAGAGGACTGCTCATGGCAAACATACAATCTGGTTCTAATCATTTAGTTTTGGGGTTTAAAAACAGGAACATCACGCTCAAACCAAGTTACTGCAATCATCATGGGTAATTAACTATTTAGTCATGGTTTTTAAATGTTAAATGTTTAGAAAATTTTTTTTCTACAGAATTAAATTATTAAAAGAGATGTTTCAAAAATCTGGTTCCAAATTAATCAACGAGATTGAAAAGTACAACTGACATTACAATTTGCAAGAATCGCTTGACTAATAAGTTCATCTGGAACCATTATTTTCTCAAAATGCCATTAGGCGCTTGAAATTTTTGCCAATAAATTTACGTACATGTTCAAATATTTATGAGAGAGAAGGTGAATGAATGTAGTGCACTGTGACATCGTTGTAAGAGAGATCGAACTCATCGGGCTATAACGTTCACTTTCAGACTAATGCCCCTTGGAAAAGGTATGAACCATCTTATCCCCTCCCAGTTAGTACGTTCACTTTCAGACTGGTGCCCCTTGGAAAAGGTATGAACCATCTTATCCCCCCTCCCAGTTAGGACGTTCACTTTCAGACTGATGCCCCTTGGAAAAGGTATGAACCATCTTATCCCCCCTCCCAGTTAGGACGTTCACTTTCAGACTGGTGCCCCTTGGAAAAGGTATGAACCATCTTATCCCCCCCCCAGTTAGGACGTTCACTTTCAGACTGATGCCCCTTGGAAAAGGTATGAACCATCTTACCCCCCCCCAGTTAATACATTCACTTTCAGACTGGTGCCCCTTGGAAAAGGTATGAACCATCTTATCCCCCCTCCCAGTTAGTACGTTCACTTTCAGACTAATGCCCCTTGGAAAAGGTATGAACCATCTTACCCCCCCCCAGTTAATACATTCACTTTCAGACTGATGCCCCTTGGAAAAGGTATGAACCATCTTATCCCCCCTCCCAGTTAGTACGTTCACTTTCAGACTAATGCCCCTTGGAAAAGGTATGAACCATCTTACCCCCCCCAGTTAATACATTCACTTTCAGACTGGTGCCCCTTGGAAAAGGTATGAACCATCTTATCCCCCCTCCCAGTTAGGACGTTCACTTTCAGACTAATGCCCCTTGGAAAAGGTATGAACCATCTTACCCCCCCCAGTTAATACATTCACTTTCAGACTGATGCCCCTTGGAAAAGGTATGAACCATCTTATCCCCCCTCCCAGTTAGTACGTTCACTTTCAGACTAATGCCCCTTGGAAAAGGTATGAACCATCTTATCCCCCCCCCAGTTAATACATTCACTTTCAGATTGACGCCCCTTGGAAAAGGTATGAACCACCAAATCTCCCAGCTATGAGTTAAATAGAATCACTACTCTTCTATAAAGATGGCTTTGGTTTTAAATAACCTACGAAAGTTGATATGCCATTAAACAAACAAACAAACCAAACAAACAAACCAAACCTACGTTAGCATTTATTTGTGTAACCATATAAGAACACTGAGATGAAATATATGGTTAGTTTACCAGAAAAAAGACATGATATAAATACCCTAAAACTAAGGAATATGACATATCTAATTTATATATGTAAAAGATTTAATAAAATCCACTGATAAACCATATATATCTATACTTTTTCAAACGAGGGTGTAAGGAGCATCAAATAAATTGTCAGTAAATTGTTTTGGCTGCTTTTGTATCTTCATCTTTTTATATCAGTTCAGTGAATTGAGATTGTTGCTTCTTCCACTTGATGAAGTTTTCTACTTTGACTAATCTTAAGTTTTTGGCAATCTAATTTAGAAACAAAGCCACATAATTAGTTTGTTGGTATTTTATTTCTTTTTGTTTGACTTTATTTATTCTAATTTCTTTGGTTTTTTGTGTGAAGCTTATTGTTTTTTTCACAGACTAATTTCTCTCCTGCATAGATTAGTTCGTTTAATTCCGTAATGTTGTTCATTGAGATAAATGTTAATAATCCGTTTATTTTTTCAGTTACTACCTTGTTTTCCAGTTTTGATTCCTGAGAGATGGTAATGTGGTCTTCTTTACAGACATAATTCTCTTAAAAATCTCTACATTGTTTTTTTTTTCTTTCCTGTGTTTGTGTTTCTTCCGTTGTGTTTGGTTGTGTGGTGTTTGGATTACTTATTACTTGGCGTTTTGATTCGGTTGGCAGGTTCTGTTTTTTTCTTGCTTTTTTTTTGTATTTAGCGTCTCGATGACTGTATTAGAGTATAGCCGAAATTTTTTTCTTATTATTTGTTGGTATATTTCTAATATTTCAAGGTCAGCGAGTTTCCGGTTTGTTGACTTAAATCGAGCGAATTCTTCCCAAATTTCTATCATTCTTTTTTTTTACCCTTTTTTCGTAGGGTTGTTTCTAAAATAGCTTTGAAGAGAAACTTCCCTCTTCCATTTTCTGCGTTGTAGTCTCTAATTGCTTAGGTTGTCGTTTGTGTTCCTGTAAAAAGAACAACCAACATTCGCCGGATGCCGATAAGATCCCCAATGTTGGCTATCAAGGAAGCACCTGTTGTCTGGGCCCAACGATAAATTATGTTTCGATGTGTCATGTTTTTCATGGGTAGTATTTTGTGGCTATACCAGACCTTGGGGTTGTTTATTATCTGCACTTCTAACACACCGTAAGAGAATTCTTTAGCGGGCCACATTAAAATTTGAAACTTTATTAAGTATTAACTAAGTTAAAGTTCACTGTGGGATTATTTTATTTTTACAGTAAAAAGATATAACAAAATGCCGAACTATCAGCGGGTATTCCTGCATCATGATTTTGTCTGCTTTTGAACAGAAAACCATTTCGATATTGTTACTGATAAAATTAGCCACTTTGGTAAGATGATTCTTGTATCTTTCTTCTCTTTCATTCTGACCAATCATTCATAGCTCATTTATCCCTCATTGCTTATTTACGGTTTCAAACGATCTTGTAAATGTTCACCAATTGTCCGGGAAGATCTGGGTTCAATCCCAGGTCGAGTCATGCCAAAGACTTTAAAAATGGTACTTGATACCTCCTTGCATAACACTCAGCAATATAAGGTACGTATCAAGGGTAAAGTGGAGCAATCCAGGGAAAGGAGTAGCACCCTCGCCTACACCGAGGTGTAGTAGCTATTGAAAAAGGAGCCTTCTAGTCACCCTCGACTAAAGGGAGACAACTTTACTTACTTTACTTACCTTATGTATTTAAAGACAAGCAGTACAGAGTTTTTAAAGAAAACTAAAAAGGAAAACCAGAAAGCATACACTTTCATAGTTTAGCAAGACTATGAGGTATATTTACCGGCCTTATAGTTTTTTCGGATATCACAGATAATACGGAAGGGATGTTTTTTTTTCCTTTCTTCTTACGACCATTCTGTCTCATCAAGGAAGGACATTATATCTGGGGTTGTTTTTTATAACATTATTATTATTATTATTATTATTATTATTATTATTATTATTATTATCCTTTAGAGTTTTTCACACAAACTTTAATTGGTGATTTTTCACTGAAGTTTGAGTGACAACAGGTATACTAAGCTCTTCAGTTCTCTTCTAGGTATTCTTGCTAAATTTAACAGTGCTGGACTTTGGATGGGCTCAATTCTTCATATGAACTTCAGTTCCTATTTCAAAATTCTCTGAGACTGTTCGAAGGGCTTTAATTACGATTAATATCTCACTGCCACCTTCATTTTTCATTGCTTTTTCAGCTCTATGGAAAGTTCCAGGAACTTCTTCCAGTTTTTGCTTTCTTTTATATTTTTTCTGCAGTCTTCAAGATCGGTTAAATTAACTACATGCCAAATCATTTTCTCCTTTTGTATATTAAAACTTAATCTGGTTTTGGCTTGAATTTGGTGACTTGGTTTTATTTTTAAAAACTCAGAGAATTTTATCCAACTGAATTTCTTTCACAGATTCCTGTTTGCACGAAACCATCTGTGAGCATTGTCAAATAATAATTATTTGCAGAATTCCCCGTGGATAACTTTTCCATCTCATCATGTCAAGTCTTGTATTCCTTTATGGCAAACAACTGAAGAACAGCCGAATCATTGTGACTATGATGATAATAAGCAAGATGAGGACGTTAGTCTGTGGATATCCAGGAATAATTAAAGAAATTATTTTATTTTATTGTATTGAATTAATTTAGAGGGCTATTGTAATGCGAAATAATAATTGTTTGAGTCTAATTAATTTCAAAGTAAAAACTTCATCGTCGGAGACTTTTTTTAAATGAATTTTTGGATGTTCATTTTTTGGACGTTGTAAAGTCTCAAAGTCTCAGAACGTCAAAAAAAAAAAAAAAAAATTGAACAGCCAACATCGTGTTCATTTAAAAAGTCTCTGACGATGAAGTTTTTACTTTGAAATTTATTAGACTCAAAAAGTTATTATTCCGCATTGCAATAGCCCTCTAAATTAATACAACACAATAAAATAAAATAATTGTGCAAGGCTTCAAGCAAATTACAAAATACTTACGAAGAAGTTATGCTTTAATAAACGTACTATTGCCCGTGGTGTAATGGTTATCGTCGTAGGACATGGACATGCGAGACGAGTTCAAATCCTTGACGAGACTGATTGCATTTCACATAGTACCAATGCCCTTGGGAAAGATATGAATCCAATTATTCTACCTCCAGCTATGGGTAAATAGTGGCGCAGACTAGGCTCTTAAGCCTTGGTGCGCAACTAGTCTAGGAGAAGGAATATTATGAATTCAAACCTGTTAAACTCCGCTTAAAAAATGACCTTTTGTCATATCCTGCCCGAGCGGAGGGGTTGGTAAATATGAATAAACGTACTAATAATATGCGCTGAATTATTTGAAATATTATATTTACATTGGTTGTCATAGTTAGGGCAATTTGGGCGTTGCATTCTCTGGTGTTTATTCAATCTACGAAACATTTTCCTTTTTTCTAACCATACTTAGAGGATAATCTTTATCTTGTATCACTTTCGCTTGTTCCATTGATATGGATCTTGCTGCCTGGCTTAGTAACACTCAACTAGTGCTTATATCGACAAGGTTATTCTCTCTTTGAGCAATCAGGTAGTACAGTTCTAGAGCCCTAAATTTATTTTAGGTCCAATGTGGGGGATTCTCTAAGTATATACACCAATTCATGAGTATTGATTTTTTTTCTTTATTTATTAATACCAATATTGAAAAAAAAGAAAAATCTCTTTATGTAAATGACGACAAGAAAATGTTTGCCAATAACGAAAAAGAATTCGAAACCCTTACATAGACGATTAGAATCTACAGCCAAGATATAAGAATGGAATTTAGTTTGAAAAAATGTGCCATTCTTATAAAGATAAAAGAGGGAAAAGGAAACAACGAAAGAAATAGAACCGTCCAATCAGAAAGACATCAGAACTCTTGGATAAAAAGAAATCTTCAAATACCTTGGAATATTAAAAGCTGATACCGTCAAGAAAATGGAAATGAAAGAAAAAGTAGCTTAAAAGAACAAGAAAACTTTACGAAAGCAAACCCTGCAGCAGAAATCTAATCAATTGAATACATACTTGGGTTGTCTCCCTTTAATCTTATTAGAATAAAGAAGAGAGGAACTCGAATATATGAACCATAAAACAAGAAAATTGACTCAGATAAAAAAAAGAGCATTGAGGATGGCATAAATGTAACAACTCAGAGACTAAAACTATATTAAAAAAAACAAAAAAACAAAAAAAACAAACAAAAAAACAAGCAAAAAAGACTAATTACAGCAGCCAGTAACAGCAATTTCAACAGAAATAATTTATGAACGATCAGGAAAGTAACAATAAAAAAATCTGGAAAACAAACATGGAAAAAAAGTAACAGTATGGACATAAGTGACAATCTTTGGAAATTAGGTTGATCTGGATATGGCCACGAAGGGGAAACCTAATAAGAGTAACACAGTACGTTTGCTGCTAAGTTTTTTAAAAAGACTGATGAATCTGTAATTGCTTCACAGATGTGTGTTACGACGGAATGATGCTGTTCTTGATAGAATTTTCAACTTATATTAGTATCAATTTCCTATCCGGAACAACTTCATTCCGACGTCTGCACTGATTTAAGTCATCATTATAGCTGATCGTATTAAAAGAAATTTATAACATAGCTTGATGAAAATACCAGCACCACTTGCACTTCTATGTGGTTAATTCGCACCACATAGGAGACAGTTTGAAATGTGGGATATATTACTGTCACACACAGTACAATATTTTTAAAAGACATTAACATCATCTCAGAGAATATTCAATATGTAATGCAAGCTTTATAACGATCATGTCAAAGGAAAGATGTCATTTTAGTCTATGTCTTCAATCTACAAACCAACTGCTCTCTACAAGTCACGAGAGCAGGTATAAAGAAGGATAAGTACCAAGACCTCGCTAGGGAGTTGAAAAAAACTATGGAACATGAAAGTGACGGTGACACCAATTGTAATTGGTACTCTTGGTACAGTCAATGAATGATTAGTACAAAGACTCGAAGACTTGGAAATGAAAAGACTATTGGAGACGATCCAAACTATTGAGATCGGTCAGAATACTGGAGACTTAAGGAGACTTGCAGTCACTCAAACTCTAGTGAGAAACCATCAGTTAATGCTAACGTGAAAAACTCGAAAAGTAGTAAATAATAATAATAATAAAGCGAATGCAGCAAATTAGCACAGAAGGAGTATATAAGACGAGACACGACTGAGTGGGCAATGTGCAAGGAATTTAAATTTAACCCTATTAACAAATGGTATACGCACAACCCAGCACCTGACTTAGAAAATGACACACATAAACTCCTATGGGACTTTGACATACACACGGATCACCTAATCTCGGCCTGAAGACCAGACCTTAAACTAATCAAAAAAAAAAAAAAAGAATTTCCAAAATTGTCGACTTTGCTGTCCCAGCTGATAAATGAATAAAACTGAAAGAATGTGAAAAGAAGGATAAGTACCTTGACCTTGCTAGAGAATTGAAAAAGCTTTTGGCACAATAACTAAAGGATTATTAAAAGGCCTGGAGGACTGGGAAGTCAGCGGATGGGTTGAGACAATCCAAACGACATCGTTGCTAAGAACGGCCAGAATCCTGAGACGAGTCCTGGAGACTTGAGGAGACTTGCTGTCACTCAAACTCCAGTGAAAAACCATCAGCTAACACTGATGTGAAAAACTCTAAAGGAGTAAATAATAATAATAATAATAATAATAATAATAATAATAATAATACAACATTTTAAAAAACACGTTCATACTACTATGTCATAGACGTGACAATCCCACCTGATAAAAATATTTTCGCAAAAAATAAAGTGCTAAACTTTTAAAATAAAAATAGAAATTGCAAAAATGTAACATTTAAATCCAAAATCTCGGTTATAAGAACAATGAGAATGATTAAGAAGATTTCAATTTAAGAAAATTCTTTTTAAAAAAATCCATCTTTGAAATACAAAAGATCGTAGCGATGAGCACTACCAACAATTTAAAAAAAAAATCTCTCTATTTGATTTACTCAACAACTTCCTTAGAAAAACATTCCTTTGCTCTCTGATAAAAGAAAAACAGCAAATCAGAAAAATTGAATAATAATAATAATAATACCCGGCCAGAAGACCAGACCTTATAATAATCAACAAAAAAAAAAAAAAAACGAAAAAAAGAAAAGAAGAGAATTTGCAAAATTGTCGACTTTGCTGTCTCGGCTGACCACAGAATAAAACTGAAAGAATATGAAAAGAAGGATAAGTACCTCGACCTTGCTAGAGAATGGAAAAAGCTGTGGAACATGAAAGTAACAATTGTGCCAATTATGGTTGGTGCGTTAGGCACAGTAACTAAAGGATTATTAAAAGTCCTAGAGGACTTGGAAGTTGGCGGACGGGTAGAGACTATTCATATGACAGCATTGCTGAGAACGGCCAGAATCCTGAGACGAGTCCTGGAGACTTGAGGAGGCTTGCTGTCGCTCAAACTCCAGTGAAAAACCATCAGCTAACACTGATGTGAAAAACTCTAAAGGAGTGAATAATAACAATAATAACTGGAACATGCAGGTGACAATTATACCAATTGTAATTGGTGCGTTTGGAACAGTAACTGAAGGATTACTAAATGGAGTGGAGGACATGGAAGTTGGCGGACGAGTGGAGACCATCCAAATTACTACATTATTGAGAACGGCCAGAATACTGAGATAAGTACTGGAGACATGAGGAGACTTGCTGTTACTCAAACTCCAGTGAAAAACCATCAGCTAACACTGATGTGAAAAACTCTAAAGGAGTAAATAATAATAAAGATGGGAAGGGTATTGGGTATGGTACGGAACTGCATCCGATGGTGAGGCTACAGTCCTGGAGATATGGGGGGATGTTGAGTACTCCTTCATTACCATTGCTTTCAGATCTACTCTGACTCGAAATGGTAGTACCTGTTTGGATCTTATCGATGGGTGAAACAGAACTGTTCAATCATTTACTCGAGATTATTATTTGTCAGTTGAAACTCTACACTTGTGTGTTTTAGAAAAGAATATAAGATAAATAGAATCAATATTAAATAGCGATAATTGAAATAATTTAACTGTGATTAATATTTAACAGAATTAAATTTCTTCGTTAGATGGCATATCGAACTTCGTGGGTTTTAATTGAATTATTAGCATTAGATTACCATATTTACCCCCACCTCCGCTCGGGCAGGATATGACACAAGGTCAATTTTTAAGCGGAGTTTAACAGGTTTGAATTCAGAGTTTTCCTTCTCCTAGACTAGTTGCCTAATCAAGTCTGAAAAACGCAGTCTGCCCTACTATTTTACCCATAGCTGGAGAGAGAATAATTGGATTCATACATTTCCTAAGGGTATTAGTGCTATGTGAAATGCAATCAGTCTCGTTCAGGATTTGAACTCGTGTCGCCGTGTCCATTTCTTACGACGATAACCATTACACAACCGGCACCTCCAACGTTAGATTACAATACTTGAAACCATTCAAACTATGTGCAAACAAATAACTAATAATAATTATATCAATTACTGATCGATAGATAAACGTAAAACCATTTAACTGTGCTTGCATTTGATTTCTTATTTTAATGGCATATCAAGCTTCGTTGGTTATTTAATACCAAGTACATCCTTGTAAAAGAACAGCAATGATACCATTTAACCAATAGCTAGGACGATACGGGGGTAATGACGCGAATGGAGTTCGAACTCGCTTACTTCGAAGCTGCAGTCCAGCACTATTACGCCACGAAATCTTCCCCCTTAACTGTGTGCAAGCAAATGATTAATATTAAATAGAATCACTAGTGTTAAATTTCAATACTTGAAACCATTTAACTATGTGCAAATAAAACTATTAGACTTAGTAAAACTTGAAACCATTTAAATGTGTGCAAAACAATGGTCTGACTCGCTTAAAAGTAAAGTTACTCACAAATATTTCGCTAAGAAATTAAATATATATATATATATAAGATTTGGCATTAAACAATCATTAAAGGTTGATTAGCCATGAAACACTAATCAACTAACTGACGACCAGACCTATAGCTATTTATTGTTTGCACATAAATGGTTTCAAATATTACTTAAGAAGTAATAGACCTTATCCTGCAAAAATGAACAATCATGTGTTGGTTTGGAATACAAATTCATCGTCCTAATCCAAGACGACTTATTTCCCAACTAATGTTAGAGAGCTCTATTTTGTCCATTAATGGCGAGAGACGATATAAACAGTTCCTCTAAAATTATGGTTTCTCTTTTTTTTAGCAAATTCAGGTGTAAATGTTAGTTTTCTTTTGGATATGCTATATAAACTATATTTTGGGAAGGAATAAAAAAAAACCTGAATACTTCAAGTAACTAACGGGGGAGATTACGCAGGAGATGACCTGGATATGGATAAGAAGGGGAAACCTAAAAAGATAGATTTAATAGCTGCACAAAATAACACAATATGGAGCAATTATATCAAGGCGAAAATTGATAATCCGCAGTAGAATGCTAAGTGTAGGTTATGTGTTGACAGAGATGAAACAGTTAATCACGTGATAAACGAATACAGTAAAAATAAGCTCAAAGGGAGGTGAGCAAGATCGAGTGAGAAAGGTGGACCACTGCTAAGAGATTAAAACTGGACCATACAACCAAATGTTATATACACAAACCAGAATCTGTTTTAGAAAATAAGTCAAACTTTGTGTTAATTGAAAAGAAGAAAAGAACTACCCCAGTTGATTACAAAGAGAAAAAAAATGATTAAGATAACCAAATTCTTGGATTTTGTCTGAAAGTCGAAAATACAGCGGAACATGAAAGTGACGGTGATAATAATTCTAGTTGGTATACTAGGAAAACACTTCGAAAGCTTGGAAGAGATGTTGGAGGAACTGGTGATCATAGGAAGGATAGAGATCTTGTAGACAGGATGAGTAAGATCGGTTAGCATAAACAGGAATATCCTGAGGAAATTATTCGACTTGCTGTCACTTAGACTCTTGTGAAAGATCACCAGTTAAAACTGTTGGAAAAAATAATAAACTCCTATGGGATTTTGACATACACACGGATCACCTACTCTCGGCTAGAAGACCAGACCTTATAAGGATCAACAAAAAGGAGGTGCTCGTGGTGTATTGGTTATCGTTGTAGGAAATGGACACGGCGACAAGAGTTCAAATCCTGGACGAGACTGATTGCATTTCACATAGTACTAATACCCTTGGGAAAGGTATGAATCCAATTATTCTCCCTCCAGCTATGGGAAAATAGTGGGACAGACTGGTTTCTTCAGCCTTGGTGAGGCAACTAGTCTAGGAGAAGGAATACTCTTAATTCAAACCTGTTAAACTCCGCTTAAAAATTGACTTTGTGTCATATCCTGCCCGAGCGGAGGGGTTGGAAAATATTATAATGATCAACAAAAAAAAAAAAAAAGAGAATTTGCAGAATTGTCGACTTTGCTGTCCCAGCTAACAACTGAATAAAACTGAAAGAATGTGAAAAGAAGGATAAGTACCTCGACCTTGCTAGAGAATTGAAAAATTTATGGAACATGATAGTGACGATTGTACCAATTGTGATTGGTGCTTTTGGTACATTAACTAAAGAATTATTAAAGGGCCTGGAGGACTTGGAAGTTGGCGGACGAGTGGAGACCATCCAAACGACAGCATTATTGAAGACGGCCAGAATACTGAGAAGAGTCCTGGAGACTTGAGGAGACTTGCTGTCACTCAAACTCCCAGGAATAACCATCAACTAACACTGATGTGAAAATCTCTAAAAGAATAATAATGATAATAGAGACACACAAAATTCTTTGGAATTTTGTGATACAAGCGGATCATCTAATCTCGGTCTGACGACCAGACCTATAGCTATTTATTGTTTGCACATAAATGGTTTCAAATATTACTTAAGAAGTAATAGACCTTATCCTGCAAAAATGAACAATCATGTGTTGGTTTGGAATATAAATTCATCGTCTTAGACGACTTATTTCCCAACTAATGTTAGAGAGCTCTATTTTGTCCATTAATGGCGAGAGACGATATAAACAGTTCCTCTAAGATTATGGTTTCTCTTTTTTTAGCAAATTCAGGTGTAAATGTTAGTTTTCTTTTGGATATGCTATATAAACTATATTTTCTCATGTGACCGCATCGTTGTGTTCTTATTAGGAATTTGCAATTTGTAAACCATTCAGTCCCATGAGTAATTATATTTTACTTGCCATCATTTCGATAAGCCATGAGATTTAATGATAATGACCAGCTCCCAATTTCTTTTCTATGAAGATTAATAAATACGAAGAAAATTATAATTTCTTTGTTTCCTCTCACGGACTGGAGAAATATCAGATGGTAGAGAGTTTTATCTTGAAAGAAACTAGGAAGATTAACAAAAGCACATCTTTCCCAGTGGTATTAGCACTAAATGAAGTGAAAACACAAGTCCTGGATTTGAACTCAGGTCACTGGTTCCATTTTCCACGATGATAACCGTTACGCTTCGAGCGCTTGCGTGCAAAGATGAAGCAGATATCTAAATCTTTATTATTATTATTATTACTACGTGTGAACCAGAAAAGAGATACAGTGTGAGCTTAACAAGCAACAACTCGAAAAATGGAATCGGTGGACCATGTTCAATTTTCGGTCGAGGTAGTTTGTGATATGAATTTAAACATTGGTTAAGTGATGTAGTTTACCTGGTGTAGGTAGTGGAACACACACACACACACACACACACACACATATATATATATATATATATATATATATATATATATATATATATATATTCTAGTTTCGCAGAACAAGCTGAAGTGGCATGGGTTAGGAAACATGAAAATTAACTAACAGATATTTCCTAACATCGCTGACTTAATAAAAACGGTTTAGACAAATCGATTAAATAAATTTTATTTAAAAACCTTTCTACCAAGAATATGATACGACACACAGCTAAATTTTGCTTGGAAGTTCTCATGCAAACAAATGCATTATGTAAGGCGGTGGCAAACACAGTTCAGCTATATTTGTATTTTTCTTAGTGGGCGCCTCAGGCGCAGGATAATAAGCCATTGCCTTATCCCTTTAGATGAGTACTGCTTGAGTGCCAAAAAGCCTTTCAGAAGCTGAGGTAATTTATTAAAAAAAAGTTTAGTTCGAAATCACATGTTTTCGTGAATTAGAAAGGAGATATCAAGTTAGGCTAAGAGATGCTTGCCGGAAAATGAAATCAGGTAACCGTATTCAATATTCAGAATCTTAAATCCTTTTGCCGATTTTTGATTTGGTTAAAGGATTTAAGATTCAGATAGCAAAATATATCCCTCATTTTCCTAATTCTAGTAATTTTTTTTCTTTTCAAACTCGCTTAGATTGTCAATTCAACGACAGTGAGGAACGATCTGAATTAGAAATAAAAAAAAAAATGGAGTGCCTAGTGAAACTTCAACGTACATATCTCCTTTTGATAAAAAAAAAACCCAGCTAGGTGTAAGTAGACAGAGGATTATTCTATTAATGGTAATGACTGACATAACTTCTTATATAACAAATAATGATAGGTCATTGATTTCAGATGAAGGTAGAGATGAAAGAGAATTCTCCGCAAAACTTGAGAATTATTCACCTAAACGACTTTCAGAACAGGAAAAAAAAAAAAAGGTTGGAACAATGATTTAGCAGGGAATGATTATTTTGAAGGAGATAAATATAATTAAGTTTATAGATAAGGCAATGAATTTGTTTTTGGAAAAGTTCGATTTCTTTTTGGACATATAACCTTTTGGTCGTTTGTAGAGGCCAACGAATGATCAAGAGGGTAACATAGGTCAAAATACTTGGGGCTTCTAAAGATGGAGAGAGTCGTTAAATCTGTCAAGGAATCTGGTATCTGTAATTAGATGATACTAAAAGTGAATAATAATATTGTATCATTTTTATTATTTCGTAGCTTCAAGAAATATGCTGATGGTGCATTTCACAGAGTTGGTTGGTTGGTTGGTTGGGTTTTATGGCAGATCAAGCTTTGTAGGTTATTTAACGCCAAATCCATTTTTATGTAAATAATCATTTCTATCTAAAACAATTAAGTTTAGCATAAGTACACAGTTTAATAGTTAAAAACATTTCTATTTCAAACTATTCAAGCAGTTATATATAACAATCCAGTTTAGTGTAAGTACAGTTTAGAACAATTCAGATTAGCATAAGTACGCAGTTTAAATGTAAGTACAGTTTGATTGGAAAAATATTTCTATTTCAAGTCAAGCAGTACTAATTCAGCAAAGTTTAGTCAAGCAGTACTAATTCAGCTAATTCAGTTTAGTATAAGTACAGATTTTGTTTACACATGGTTAAAAGTCAAAATAGTTCTATGTTAAACAATTCAGTTTGGTGTAAATACAGTTTCAATGTAAAAAAAAACAGTTCTATTTGAAATAATTCAGTTTAGCATAAATACGCAGTTTAAATGTAAGTACAGTTTGATTGTCAAAAAACCTTTCTATTCCAAGCTATTCAGTTTAATCAAACAATTCAGTTTAGCATAAATATGCCGTTAGTTCTATTTAACCGATAGATAGGGCCCAATCAGGTGCAACCACACCGGGCCAGAGTGGACCTGGGAGCAATGGCAATGAAGGGGTGCTCCTTATTCTTCAAAGCCCCAGCATTACTGGAGCCTCACCATCAGATTGTTTAGTGTCATATCCAGGACACTCACGGGGGGGGTCTTACCCCTCTGCAGAGGAGCAGTCAGTGTATCCTGTATCCCCAGCCAACTGGGCAATTGGTCACAAAGAGAAAAGTATACAGCGTGAATGTATAGAAGTAAGTATCCCCAGTTTTAACTTTATCGACACACCTGAAACCCATCAGAATAAACACCCACTTTTTAATGTGAATTCATTCGAGGTTATGAAGATTACGAAGTAAACAGACATTTAATAAGATTAGAAAAACATTTTGAGACAAGAATTCTTCTTTCTTCCCTTTTTTTCCTTCGTTTGTGACTTTAACTGTCGGACAATCAAAGAAAGTTTAATGGACACGTAACGGCGTAAACAAAACGTGAGATATTCAAGTAATCGACACGAAACTCATACAAAGTGGAAAATGTAAAAATGAGATGATTGATGTTGAGAACTGGGAAACACATAAGATTTTATACGAAGCAGGAGACTGATTTGAAGGGAAGAAACGAGACCAATCAGATACATACACACGATGAGGTGTGGCTCGAACGTATGTTGTTTTGGTCATTAAGAAAACCACTCAGGTTTACATATTTAAGGTGCTACCCACATGGCTGGCCGAGTCCCACGAAACGGAAACACCAGAAAAGTTGATTTTGCTTATAGTCAATATAGATTAAAATCAATAAATCAGACACCTGTTGAAGATGATGTCATTATTGTCTGTCCGAATACTCCGATATAATCTTGTTCAGTCGGCTGGGGCTGTTGAATACACCAACAGCTTCTCTGCTGAGGGGTAAGACTCTCCCAACAAGTGTCTTGTATATGACGCTAAACAATCTGGTTGTGAGGCTCCTGTAATGCTGGAGCATTGTGGAATGTAGAATACCCCTTCATTACCATCGCTTCCAGGTTCACTCTGGTTTGGAGTGGTAGCACATGGTAGGGTTCTATCAATGGGTCAAATAGAACGAAGCAATGTATTTAAGCTAAACTGAATTGTTTGAAATAGAACTGTTTATAAGTATAAAAATGAATTCGGTATTAAATAACCTACAATGGTTGATGTGCCATAAAACCAAACAAATCTAATCTGATATAATCTTTAAAAACATAAGGAATTGAATATGCAGGGTAAAACTTTATTTTATTGAGTTATTTTCTTATTTAAGTTAGAAAATTTATCTTTTTTAGTTAAATAAGAAAAATAATTTTCTCATTTAATTTTCGTTTGTATTTACCCAACCCCTCCGCAACAAGTAGGATACGACACAGTCAGCTTTAAAGTAGACTACTGTGGGTTTTAATGCAGACATTTTCTTCTCCTAAACTAGTTTTCGCAGCAAGGCTAAAGAATCCTGTCTGCCTTGCTATTTACCCATAGCTAGAGGAAAAGAGATGGTTTCATGCCTTTCCCAAGGCCATTAGGGGTTTATTTCTTGTTGTACTAGTTTCCTAAGTAACATTTCTTTTTACATTTATTCTTGTTTTGAGACACAACTATCAGGAACAACCAACGTCTTTCGCCACACTCCACTGTGAATTGCCTGATTGAATGAGTTTTACAATCTTTTGTATTGTTACAATTGACAGTTCTTTTTTTCGAAGCCATTTACTGAGGCCTGCAAGAACTGCCTTTTTAACTGTCGACCGATTTGTATATCTTGGCTTCTGCTGGTACTTGTTTTGAAAATGCAAATTCCAAGATCATACCATATCTTTTCGAAATTGGGTCATTTCATGACGTTTTCCTCTGTGTAGAATAGGGAAAATATACCTTGATTTAATTTACTTTCTATAAGGAATAATCTTTATGAAATCAGAATGTTCAGAAATTGAAAATAAATGTTTTGCATCCGATCTGTTATTAGTTAATTTACTGCTAAATAAGAAATCTATCCTCAAAGTTTGCTGATTCTATAATTTGTGCCAAGAGTACTGTCTTTCAAAATCACCTTAGATCGTCTTCCTATTCTTCAGACCGAGTATTCAAATGTAAAATCACAAAGTCTCGTGTTTCTCATAGAAACGAGAGCACGAACGAGATTACAATCAGTCCCTTTGGCTGATGACTTCAGTTTTATCAAGTGTCATTACTTGCTGTTTTTTTTTCTTATCACCATTAATCAACTGACAAGGTTTCAATATCTTTATTTTGACCTTTGATGACCTTTAGTGAAACCTCATTTACTAAAATTATTTTGTCTGGGTATTGGTTTCTAATCGACTTCCCACCTTAATGACTGCAGAAAAAGAACCAATTTCTAGAAGATTCATCAGAAAAGTCAAACTTATCTTATAATCGATTAAATAAAGAACACATTTTTCTTTCATTTTCGAGTGAGAGATAAACAAGTGTCCATCTGATGAAAAGTAGCGGCGAAGATAAATGGGGTAAGCCTAGTCTCAGATGTTTAAACCCTGCAACACTAACTTCCTTAAAGCCCAAGTGGCCGTGGGGGTCGAAGTTGCTTAAAGCCAATGTGATCGTGGTCAAAGGGACCCGACATTTTTTAAACCCATTATGCATTAATTTTTTAAAATTACAACGTTACCAATTTTTAACACATCACTTAATAAGTCCCGGGCCTGGCCTATAGATGGAACCACTAATAAAAAAAATCTATATGATTTTTAAGAAATACTAACCTTTTTTATAAAATACTAACCCCAGTGTCAAAATTTGATCGCAATCGGATGTTTAGTTTACAAATTACAGTTATTTAAATGAAGCTACTGTTGCAAAGTAGTAGAGAGCGACCAGAAGGCTCCGTTTTTAATAGCTACTGCACCGAGGTGTAGGTGAGGGCGCTACTCTTTTCCCTGGATGATAATCTAGTCCGGCTCATTGGTCTAGTGGGTAGAGTGTTCGCAAATGGCCTGGGAGACTTGGGTTCAATCCCAGGTCGAGTCATACCAAAGACTTTAAAAATGGTACTTGATACCTCCTTGCTTAACTCTCAGAAAGGTACGTATCAAGGATAAAGTAGAGCAATCTAGGGAAAGGAGTAGCGCCTTCCCTTACACCTCGGTGTAGTAGCTATTGAAAAAGGGAGCCTTCTGGTCGCCCTCGACTAAGGGAGACACCTTTACGTACTTTTACTTACTGTTGCAAATTTTTAAAACAATGGAAAATTTTGAATTTCGTGTGTTGATGGGAAAATACAGTTCAAGCAAAGCAATGACTTGATAAGTGTTACTCAGACTCTGCTCCGTCGAAAACAATTGTTAAGAGGTGGTATGCTGACTTTAAACGTGGTCGTTAAACACAAATGATGCTGAACGCTCAGGTCGCCCAAATTCGGCAGTTGTCCCGGAAAACACCAAAACACTCCACAAACTCGTTTTGGTCAATCGTAAATCAAAGTTGTGTGAGATAGCAGAGGAGTTGGAGATATCAGAAGGCAGTGTATTCACCATTTTGCATGAACATTTGTCAATGAGAAAGCTGTGTTCAAAGTGGGTGGCGTATTTGCTCACAGTCGACCAAAAACGATTCAGAGCGTTGTTTGCAACTGTTTCAATGCAACAAAAAGGAATTTTTGCGTAAATATACAACAATTAATGAAACATGGATCTACCCCGTTTCTCTGGAATCAAATCGGCAGTCAGCTGAATGGACAGCAGTAAGTGAAAGCCGTCCAAAGCGATCAAAAAGGCAAACATTCGCTGGAAAGGTTTTGGCCCTCGTATTTTGGGATGCGCAAGGTATTTTGTTCATCGATTACCTTGAGAAAGGAAGAACTATCAATAGTGAATATTATATAGCATCATTGGTGCGTTTGAAGAAAAATAGCCGCAAATGAAGAAGAAGAAGAAAAAAGTGCTCTTTCACTAAGACAATTCAATGTGTTACAAGCCGATCGCAACGGTAGCAAAACTACATAAATTACACTTTGAATTGCTTCTGCACCCACCCTATTCTCCAGATCTGGCCTCCAGTGACAACTGGCTGTTTGCAGATCTCAAAAGAAGGCTCCAGGGAAAGAGATTTGGCTCCAATGAAGAAGTTATATCAAAAACTGAAGCATATTTTGAGACTAAAGACAAATCATTCTACAAAAAAGGCATTGAATACCTTGAGAAGCATTGGAATCAGTGTATCACCATAGAAGGAGACTATGTTGATGAATAAAGTCGAATTTTGTCTAAAAGTTGTTTTATTAGTTAAGCCCGGGACTTATTGAGTGATATGTTATCTACCAATTACCAAATTGTCAACTATTACTCTAAGTAAATATAGACCACGATATATCTTTTTAGTATCTTTCTCTTGTGTTGATTTTCTTTCTTAAATTATTTCTTTATTTCTCTCTCAGTCCAATCAGTTGAAGCTGTAGAAAACACCAACTGAATCTCTGCCGATTGGTAAGACCCCCTAAAACGAGCGTCCTGGATAAGAATCTGATGGTGAGGCTCCACTTCTGGAGTTTTGGAGAATGTAGAATACCCCATTATTCTCTGCTCATCTCTGACCCTGGGTGGTAGTACATATTACAGCCCCAACTATGAGTAAAATAGAACTATCTAATCATTTACTAAACTGGAAACCATTAAACTATGTGCAAGCAAATGATCTATATCAAATTGAATTATTGATATTAAATAGCAATGCTTCAGACCATTTAACTGTGTGCAAATAAATCAATAATGTTCAATTGAATTATTAGTGTTCGATAGCAAACCTTGAAATCATTTAGTGCTGGTCAATTAATGACGAACTCATAAGTGACATTCTCTAATGGACTCCTACGCATGGACACACCAGTGTTGGCTGATATGTAAAGACTTACATACATCAGCTCTGTGCGGACACTGGATGCAATCTAGAAGACCTACTAGGAGTAACAAAGATTGATATGCCATTAAACAAAGAAACCAAATCAACCAAACTAATATATAATTTAATTTTTGCCGAAAACTTTGAGAGACATAGTATATGAACCGAACCGTATAGAGACTATGGTCTAATATACAGTTTAATTCCTGTTGTTACGTATTAGAGTCATTTCATTGAGCCTGACACGATGGAGAAAATAGTTTGATGCATGGTTTATTTCGTGCTGGAACGTTTTGGAGCCATTGCTTATTTGGCGAGAATATGAACTTTGCTCATCGCTTTCACTTTTCACGCAGATAATCATTACGTCTTTCATGCCTGCTAATTCGAACTGTGGGGTCGTCAAAAGAGATATTAGCAGAAAGTTTCTTATTATAGAACATTCTCTCCTTAAATCAGTCGGCTGGCTTTTCAGTTTTCAGGAATTTTCTTATGCGTCTTGGTCAGATTATTGAAAATTGTCTGACGTTATCGTAAAATTAGGCAGGCTCTATTGAATGTGAAAATAAGACGGTCTGGAATAAGAACTAAAAAGAAAGAAAGAGAAAAGGGAAAAAAAAACTGACTAACCAAAAGTTTCTTTTCTTTCTCAAAAGAAAAGAAGGCGGACGTTATCTCATAATCCTAATATAATATGGTATTTTGCTACAAGCATTTGAATATACATATAAATGATAGAAAAGGCATTATTGGGGAAAACTTTATCAAAATATAGACAGCTGTTTTTGATATTAAGGTGAGAGAATACTGTTTACGACATTGCAAATAGGGTTCTTAGATTTTCATAGAGCGCAAAATCTCTATTCTTAAAACTGGCACCTTCACAAACATCTTGGTTTTTCTAGCAGGATTTAACCCTTTCAGATAGATAAAATCAGAGAAAATAGCATTGGATATGTTTATGCACGTTATTTAGACTTCTGTGATATCACGCTTTCGTAGCTTTGATAATAAAACTGAAAAGTCTGACAACAAAAGAAAACATCAAATCGAATCTCATCGTCAACTTATCTGTATTTTTCATACGCGCTGTTTTTTTTTTGTTTTTTTTTTTTGTTAGAGAAATATCGAGCCGAGTAAGTCACGATAAAAAAATAACTAGACTACCTTAAAGATAATACTAAAAATTATTGATAATGCAAAAAAAAAAATATTGATAATAAGGAAGTTGATATTTCAGGAATACTCCTGCATGTGAGAAAAATGATGAGGATCATCATCATGTCGTGCCGTCAGCACGGATATCCCTGACCCTCTCTCGCCACTTCTCCCTATCATTCATCGCTTCTTGCAGGTCTTCAGGGTTACATCTCGTATCCTCACATAGCTGCTGAATGTATGTTCGAGCTGGTCGTCCTGCTTTTGCTTGGCCATATGCGGGGGTCCATAGGAGTACATCACTGATGACTTCGTCCTTGCTTCTCCAGCAGTGTCCTGCGTGTCTGGTTCGTCTAACTTGTATAGTTTTCGTGATGGGAGGCAAGTGGCCGTATAGTTGGTGCTTTGTGGGGTGTTGCCGCCAGGACTTGTTCAATATTGCTCTCAACATTCTTGTGTAATTGCCGTCTAGTTTCTTCTTCAGCCGTTTAGTTAGCAGAAAAATTATAATAGAAATAAATATCACAAACCCTGGGACAGATGTTCATGGCGTGGCAATAGAAGCTGGTTGTTCAAAATTATTTATAATAAGGAGTTTGATATGTCATGAATATTCGTGTAGACAAGAAAAAAATGATCTAAGAAATAAATAGCACTCAAGAAAAAGAACTTTTAGTTTGGTTTGGTTTGGTTTGGTTTGGTTTCTTTGTTTAATGGCATACCAAAGTTCGTGTATTATTTAATGCGAAAGCCGTCCTTGTAAAAGAACACTAGTGTTACAATTTAATCCATGGCTGGTTCATACCTTTCCCAAAAGCATATGTGAAAGGGAACATAATAGCGTAATTTGCGTTTCAACTTGTTTAGTACGATGTCGTAGTCTAGTATGTCAACAACGAAGAAGAAGAAGAAGAAGAAGAAGAAGAAGAAGAAGAAGAAGAAGAAGAAGAAGAAGAAGAAGAATTGAAAGGAAATAATGATGTAATTCCTGATTCAAAAACGAATATTTGTGGTGAGGCAGTTGTGGTTGAAAACCAATTTTTTTTATATGTTGCAGATAACAGACTGGAAAATTCACGTCTGACATGAAAGCACAGGTGTATCAGTGAATAGGACAAAAAAATTGTACCCACTGATATTCGTTGACTCTTGTTGTGAACATTTAGGAAGACCAAATTGATGATGTGAGTCCAGTTAGGTGATGGTTGATGCACTTCAACTTTACCAATATCGATGTTAATGACGAGTTTTGAATGCGAGAAAAATCGAGGGGGAAAGCAAAAGAAAGAAAGAAAAGGAAGAATATTTAAAAGGAAGGATTTGGTTACCTTTCTTTGTTTGATGGCATATCAAACCTTCGTGGGTTATTTAATGTCAAAGTAATCCTTGTAGAAGAACAGTAGTGATAAGATGTAACCCCACCACCAATGGAGGGATAAGGGGGCTAATACTCTTTTAAAGAGTTCAAACTTACAAGTATATTACACTACAACACGTTAACAGATTCATGAAGGGAAAGAAAGAGAAGAAGAAATAAAGAGGAGTAAAGAATAAATAAGAAAATTAAAAGAGGAAAAGAGAAAAAACATGTAAAGAAGAAGAAGAAGAAGAAGAAGAAGAAGAAGAAGAAGAAGAAGAAGAAGGGGTGTGAAAAAAATGAAAGTAAGGAAGGTGGAAAATAACAAATAACAAAGGGAAGAGAAGAGGAAAAGATAGAAATGACATATAAAAAAGAAAGAAAGAAAGAAAGAAAGAGGCTACAGAGAGAGAGAGAGAGAGAGAGAGAGAGAAGAAGAAGAAGAAGAAGAAGAAGAAGAAGAAGAAGAAGAAGAAGAAGAAGAAGAAGAAGAAGGGCGGTGAAAAAAAATGAAAGTAAAGAAGGTGGAAAATAATAAATAAAAAAGGGAAGAGAAGAGGAAAAGATAGAAATGACATATAAGAAAGAAAGAAAGAAAGAAAGAAAGAAAGAAAGAAAGCTAGAGAGAGAGAGAGAGAGAGAGAGAGAAGAAGGGGCGGTGAAAAAAAATGAAAGTAAAGAAGGTGGAAAATAATAAATAAAAAAGGGAAGAGAAGAGGAAAAGATAGAAATGGCATATAAGAAAGAAAGAAAGAAAGAAAGAGGTTAGAGAGAGAGAGAAGAAGTAGAAGAAGAAGAAGAAGAAGAAGAAGAAGAAGAAGAAGAAGAAGAAGAAGAAGAAGAAGAAGAAAAAGAAGAAGAAGAAGAAGAAGAAGAAGAAGAAGAACTGCAAGGAAAGAAAATAAAGGAAAAGAAGAAATGAAAGAAGTCAGAGAAGAGCAAAGAAGAGAAAGAGGAAATGATAGAATGAAAAGCAAGATATAGAAAAGCATTTACACTACGAATAGTAGAAATCTAAAACGAAGATATGCAAAAAATAAAAACGGCCAGAAAAAAAGAAAAAAAAAACATAATGAAAAGGAAATTAATAATTCCGGAAAATAAAAAAAGGAGAGAATGGAAGCGAATACTATAGGAATAACTGAAGCAACAAAGCAGGGAGGTTTTTAGGCTTCATTCTGAATATGATCTGTTCTCGAAGTGAGCGTGTGGACTGATTAAACATTTTTAAATATTCTTAACATGAAATCAGAACACTCAAAAATAAAATAAGATAAAATGAAGTGAATTCTCAACTGCAAAACAGTATGGAATAGCCAGTAAACATATAACGAATCATTCACGTCGTACTAAAATCCATACATTCCTCTTGAAAAGGAGCTTAAATAATAAACAAATACGTGTTAACTTGTATCGTTGATTTTAGCATCATTGAAGCGAACTGGATAAATTTGATCCAATGGAACGTTCAACAGGCAACAAAGAAGGTAGAAGCTGATGTTGCCATTGTCCTCAACTGTGCAGCTCACCTTTGCTTAATGGCATCATATAAAATATCCTCTGCTGTTGTGCCTTGTTGATTTCTTCTTGCAAACTACCCACCACCGTTTGGCGGTAATATGCAATTTATGGTCAGGTTAACGTGAGGGCCAAAATTATCTGACCCACGAGATCAGTAACACGAAAGCTTTAGACAACTTCGACCTCTTTCTTAGTTCAATGGGAATTGATGCCCCGGGTATTATATAATAGATTGATTGAATCGTTAATTTATAGATTTAAACCGTTAGTGTCGATTCAGTTTAATTGCCAGGCAGTGACCTTTATGGGAAAATAAAAGTTCGGCTGTCTTTGGGTAATTATAATGTCAAGTGACCTATATAAGAATCTATGATCAATGAAGACTAATTCCCGATTTTAATAATTGAATCGATAATTTGTGTTGAGAAGAGACATTTAAAATGTAAAAAGTTAAATGTGCTGAGAGAAAATATCTTTGTAAGTCATATCAACTGAGCAGAAGAACGATCTGAAAAATGGCTGAAAGAATAACGGCAATCAGCTGAGATGGCATTAAAACACAGGGTCGAAATTGCAGAATTCGGCTTGGCTCATTCTTAAATGTATCTTTTTTAAAGACAGGAATTGTGCACTGCGTCTGGCTCAAAGACATAAACACGATTTAAGAAATAAAATAGATATCACACTCTGACCCTAGTCGATAAAATGTACTCACGCTCTTGCTGAAAGAAAAACAAAACATTTATATTCCATTTGTGGATTCTCACTCTGGCATATTTTCGATGCTAAAGTATAATTATTACCAGGTAATACACGACGTTACTATGAGGTCTTGATGGTTTTTTGTCATGTAGTAGGAATCCCCGATGAAAATGCAGGGTCATCGTGCAATCCTTTGTTGTATTTACAATATTCCGGTAACGAAGCGTAGATTCAATAGTATATATATATATATATATACATATATACACCAGAAGGAAAAAGCCAGAATTCAAATCTATAGAAATGTGTCGATGTGGTCGAGTAACATGCAACGTTTAGTAAGGTCAGGGATCCGGATCTTTTGAATCAGGTGAAAGGCAGTTAAATTAGCACAACCTGGAGAGGAGATGGGCGCGTAAAGTAACGCTATGATGAAGTCCTGAATAACTAACGCTTGCTGTCACTCGTATTTCGGTGAAGGTCACCGGTTTGGGTTAATAGGAAAACTCACAATAATAATAGTCGTCCGTAGTCGAGGGGGACCAGAAGGCTCCCTTTTCGATAACTACTACACCAAGGTGTAGGGAAGGGTGCTTATCCTTTCCCTGGATTGCTCTACTTTACCCTTGATCCGTACCGTATAATACTGAGTGTTAAGCAAGGAGGCATCAAGTACCATTTTTGTGTCTTTGGTATGACTCGACCTGGGATTGAACGCAGGTCTCCCGGGTCATTGGCGAACACTCTAACCATCATGCCAATGTCCGGTTTACAACAATAACAACAACAATAATAATAATAATACAGGCAACATGAAGATCAACAAAATAAATATATTACTAGGGAATAGAAATAGGAAAAAAACAATATGGATATTTCAAGCGACAAACGAAATCTCATGCGAAGACTAGAAAGAGAAAATCTAAGAGAGAGACTTGATCTCTTCTAATGGCAGTACAAAACAACGCCATAAGGACCAACTATGTTAAAGCGAAAATAAATAAAATACAAAAGAATTGTAACCGTCGATTATATTGTGATAGAGACGATATTATTAATAGCATAATAAATAAATGTAGCAAACAAGAGTAAAGAGAGTAAAAGAGCAGACATGAGTGGGTAGTGAGGTTAATCCATTGGGAATAATGCAAGAAATTGAAATTTGACCATACGACCAAACAGAATATACGAAACCCAGAATCCGTCAAACAGAATGAGATGCATAAAATTCTTTGTAATTTGGCGATACAAAGATATCACCTAATTCCTGCCATAAGACCAGCCCTAGTGACAACTGATAAAAAGAAAGAGAACCTGATGAATATTGACCTTTGACTTCTCTGAAAACGAAAGAAGAGACAAGTACTAGGACCTTATCAGAAAAATGAAAATGTTATGAATGGTGAAGGTGACGCTCATACCAATTATAGATGGCGCGCTAGGAACGACCCACTAGGCGCTGAAAGAGCAGTAAATTGGAGGATGAGCAGAGACCAACCAGACTATAGCATTGTTAAGATCGGCCAGAATACTGAGAAGAATCCTGGAAACATGAGACTCTCTGTCACTCGGACTCCAATGAAAGGCTATCAGCTAACACTGATGTAAGAAGCCAGTAATAATAATAATAATAATAAACATATACTAACAACCGGATGAGAAGGAAGTAAAATAATTTTGGAGTCAAATGCGGTAACGAAGAGAACATAATAGAAAAGGCGAACGGATAAGCAACATTGTAAAAGAGTTAGGACTCGAAGAAGGCGAAAATACACCTCGATTCATTCAGGGCAAAACTCAAAAAAGTACGAAATTCGAAAACATCAGACCATGATGGCATACATGGACAGTGTTTTAAAAAGTTTACTTCCATCCACGACTGAGTGGCAAACGAAATGAATTGAGGCTTACAAGAAATAATCAAACCCGAATAGAAGATAATAGGAAAGACCACCCTGATCCCAAAAGACCCCATAAAACGAATTGCCTCCCACAACTACAGCAAACCTATAACATGCCAACAGATGATGTATGAAATACTAACGGCACAAATTAAGGAGGATATTTACATATTGCTAATAAGCCTGGGACTGTTCCCCGAGGAAAAGAAAGGATGCTGCAAGGGGACCAGAGGTACAGGAGAACTACTATACATTGATCAACGCATCCCCAAAGACAGCAAAACGAGACGGAAACATCTTGCTGTGGGGTGGATTGACAAAAAAAAAAGGGCTATGATATGAACCTGCAAAGCTGAATAATAGACTGCTTCAAAATGTACTAGATATCCAGTGATGTCATAAAGTTTATCGAAAACACCATACAAAACTGGGGAGTCGAACTGACAGCAGGAAGAAAAAGCTTAATTGAACTGAAAATACAGAGAGGGATCTTTTAGGGAAATGCGCTATCACCATCACTGTTTGTAATAACGATGATGCCGGTCATTAATATACTTATGAAACGCACAGACGGATACGATCTTCATAAATCGCAAGAAAAAATCAGCCACCTAATATACATGGACGACACCAAACTGTTTGTCAAAAATGAAAAAGAATTGGAAACTCAAATACAGGCAGTGAGAATATACAGTGAAGATATAGGGATGGAATTTGGCATAGAAAAATGTGTCATGCTGATAATGAAAAGAGGAAAATGATATATGACGGAAGGAATAGAACTACCAAATCAAGAAAAAAAATCAAAACTCTCGGATAAATGGAAACTTACAAAAACTTGGGACTATTGAAAGCAGACACTATCAAGCATGAACGAAAAAATAAAAATGAATGCATCAGTAGAACGAAAACTACTCAAAACCAAATTACATAGAAGAAATTTTATTAAAAGGATAAAAACCTGTGCTGCCCCCTCAAAAGATACTCGGGACTATTCTTTAAGTAGACGAGAGAAGAACTTCGACAAATGGACCAGAGAACAAGAAAACTCATGGCGATGGAGATAAGGTCTTACATCCCTGGGGTGACATTGACAGACTGTATGTGTCAAAAAAAAGTTAGGTGTAAGAGGAGTCGCTAGCATTCAAGACAGCGTCGATACATCGATACAACGGCTAGAAGACTTTCTAAAAAAGCGCGGGAAAAGACAGTTTACAGCGGCCAGAAACAATACAAACAACACAAACATTAATAGATCAGAAATCACCAGAAAACAAAAATGGGAAGAAAAACAACTGTATGAATATTTCAAGCGACAAACAAGTGAAATCTTACACGAAAAAACATGGACATTGCTAAAAAATGGAAATCTTAAGAGAGAAACTGAATGTCTTCTAATAGCAGCACAGAACGACGCCAATGTTAAAGCAAGAATAGACAAGACGTTACAAAACAGCAGATATAGATTATGTGGTGACAGAGACGAAACGATTAATCACATAATAAGCGAAAGCAGCATATTTGCGCAAAGAGAGTATAAGACTAGACACAACTGAATGGGGAAGTTGATCCTCTGGGAATTGAGCAAGAAGTTTAAATTTAACCATATGGACAAATGGTATATGCATAACCCAGAATCTGTAAATAATAATAATGATAATAATTCAATATAAACGAGTATAATAATAATAATAATAATAATAATAATAATAATAATAATAATAATCTCTGCTGAACAGATTTAGAATACTGAGAAACATCCTGTAGAATTAAAGAGACTTGCTGTCTCTTGAACTTCAATGTGAACCACTTGCGAGTTATGGTATAAAAACGGACAAAAGTTTGAATAATTATAAAAAAAATATCAGTGGCATCATATTAGTTTAACTTTTACTCAACATAAACGAATATATTGTCAATTATAAAGTTAGGAGGAACGACTTTTTTTTTTTTTTTTTTTGTTCTTTTATAGCACATACGTAGTGCCTTCAATAAGTTTCCTGACTTTTTTGTACAGGCATTTAAAATTGTCGTAGACTTTTGAAAATTCACTATGTTATTGCTATACATCTTATGAGATGACTGACTGATGATTTCTGCTTCAAATGAACAGCTACAGCACGAATTGGAATACACCCTACTAAAGACTGATTGTCACAGCTGGTGAATTTCAAAAATGCAATCTGGACTTTAGAAGAACAATATGCAATAAAATTCTGTTTTAAACTTGGAAAAAAGGCCATGTGATGAAAGCTGGATCGACTGCTATGATCCAGAGACCAAGAGACAGAGTTCCCAGTGGAAGCATGCTGGCTCTCCCAGACCCAAGAAGGCCAGACAGAGCAAATCCACCCACAAACTTTTGATGATCCCTTTTTTGACAGCATTGGCATGATCTACATGCTCTGGGTTCCCACTGGACAGACAGTCAATAAGGAATGCTATGTTGAGGTTTTAAGGGAGTTCAGGAAGAGATTCCTTGGGAAGAGGCCAGCACTCTTCAAATCGGGTCAGTGGCATTTCGAACAGGACAATGCACCAGTCCACAACTCCATCATTGTCACAGACTATTTGACCAAGATGGGCATCAACACAGTTCCTTACCCTCCCTATAGTCCAGACCTTGCTCCCTGTGACTTTTGGTTATTCCCTAAGCTCAGAGGCTGTCGTTATGTGACAATTGAGGAGATGGAAGAGGCTGTAACGAAGGTCATTGACACGCTGACACAAGAGGACTTCCATGGGGCCTTCCAGAAATTGTTGGGACGGTAAAACAAGTGCATTGCAGTCGGAGGAGATTACTTCGAAGGGGAGTAGAGTTTCATGTGTATACTATCAATAAAAGTGCCCATACGAAAAAAAGGTCTGGAAACTTATTAAATGATCCTCGTATACCTTCACAAATTATTTAATGCCAAAGCATCCTTTGTTGAAGAACATCATAGGTACTATTTAACCCATAATTGGTGGGTTAAGAGGCTTCATATATTTTTCCAGTGTATTAGTCCGAAAGAGACTAAAGTTCGAATTCACAACTAAATGATTTAGTCCAGTACGTTAGCTACAAGGCCACGGGGATTCTCTGTAACCCGACTGATTGCCGTGTTTATGTCAATGTCGATTCAGGGCAACGCTGAGGAAAAAATATGTTAGTAAAAATTGCCAGAAGGAAGCCAGAGCAAACATTTTACGATTCTTCATATTTCCAGATTGTGGTGGCAAAAAATTACATTATGTATCGCCAATATGGTGGAAGAGGCAAAATTACTTTCGTTACGAATTGTTAACTGAAACAAATGAATATTCTCCCACTCGATAAAAATAAACAAATAAAATAAAATAATAAATAAATAAAACACACGAAAATTAAAGTCACTGCATTTTCAAGTCTCAACAAAATTGGGGGAGTTAGGGAGTCCCAGTAGCTTAGTAGCTATAGTGACCAGGTAGTTAGTGAGTTCGAACTCCAACCGTGCCATTACGTTCACCTTCGGACAACTACTCTCCAGAAAGGTATGAATTTTCTAATTGGTTATATGATACCTCTATTGTCCTTCTAGAAGGAATCCCTTTGGCATTAAATAACCCATGAAGATTAATATGCCATTAAACAACCAAACGAAACCCAACATTTTGCCAAATCTATATCATCGTCCTTAAATTAGTACTTCTGTATTCTATTTTTTTTTTTTAAGTTAATTTTCTTCGAAATCAAAGATAGTAGAATTTAATTATTTCCCAGGGGAATATCATACAATTTTTTATCAGTTATTCTTCACGATGGAATATTTCGGCTACATAATTATACGTAATAATAGCAGTTTTTATAGTAAAATTTTTACCCATGAAATAATCTTTAAAAAATTATTACTCTCTCACTAAATTTGTGAATATCTAGCAGTTCGAAAATAAGTATACGCGTTATAGATGTGTATGCAATTATATTTTTTGGAACAAAATTCTGATGCTGTAGAGTTTGGTAATAAATAATACCTAATAATACAGTTTTTTAACTGTATAATGATCAACTAGAAGCAATAAAATCCCGATGTCTTCAGCTGACAAAAAAGTTTTCTTTTTAAATTGTTAGGGTTGTACTTATTTATGGGCGATACGGTGAATAATACCTAATAATATCCGTTTTGATTATACAATTTTCTACTTGAAATACAATCCACGTATCTTTGTTTTTTAAAGAAAATTAATTCATATATATATATATATATATATATATATATATATATATATATATATATATATATATCAGGGAAAATGGGAATGAATCCGACGGTATATATTATTTCAAAAATAAAATTGAATAGATTTCAGAAAAATCGATGTCATATATAAACATTGCCCTAACGATGGTTTGATATAAAAACCAAAGAGTTTAACGTTGACAAAATAATTCAACAACAAATAAAATCATTCTTTGAATACCTTGTTTTTTCATATTCGTATATTTACATACATATGTATGTATCTACGTATGTATGTATTTGTGTCTGGGCGTAAACCTATGTGTGTGTGTGTGTGTGTGTGTGTGTGTGTGTGTACATGTAAGGATATACAGATAAAAGAATGAGAACAATAGCTTTGTTGGTTTTATAAGGACAAAGCAGTAAAAAAAAAAAAAAGAAATTATTTCAAAATTTCGTTATTTTTGAAAATATTTTTCGGATGAAATACAAAACAACAAGATGGTACCCTGATGATGGTTGGCTAGACCGAAACATTAGCGTTGATAAATACATCTTGTGAATATTTTTTATTCTTATTTTTGTGAAAAGAGTCATATTTATCATCCAGTCTACTATAGTACACACGCACGCTCACATAGATACAGAGCCACACACATAGAGCCACACACACACACACACACACAGATATATGCACACATGCATCTGTGTACGTATGCACGTATTTAAATATACTCACAGGAAATATACCTGCAATACCTTGAAGAATGATGCTGATTCTGATTTATCTACGCACACAATTTTGTTTGGCACAAGGCCAAGGGTATGAAGATAGAATCGAACTGACTACCAATCATCTTCTAGAATAGATCACTAACCGTTATACAACGTCATGTGTCCAGATTGTATATTTCACACACGCATATAGATATACATATACACACACAATCACCGCAGCATAATGGCTAACGAGCTGGACTGTGACATCCTACTAAGCGAGTTCACACTCCAATCGCTCTATTACGTTCTCTTTCAGACAAATACTCTTAGCAAAGCTATGAACCCCCGATTCCCCCCAGCTAGGTTTTAAATACTATCACTATTAAACAAAGAAACCAAGCTATATATATATATATATATATAAAGTTGGCCGACCGTAGTCGAGGGAAACCCAAAGGCTCCCTTTTCAATAGCTACTACACCGATGCTACAAAAGGATCCACACCTTTCTAAAGAGTATTAGTGATAGGGAAATGTAAACAGCCTTGTCCAGGATTCGAACTTTGGTCGCTGTGCCCATTTCCAACAGAGGTTACCATTACAGCACGGGTGCCTCTCTCTCCCTTGGACTCTCTCTCTCTCTGTATATACATACATGTATATATATATATAGAGAGAGAGGGAGAGAGTAAGAGGGAGTGAGAGAGAAAGAGAGAGTGAGAGAGAAAGAGAGACAGATTGACAGAAAGATAGAGACAGTGACGTAGAGGGTGAAGGAGAAATAATATTAGAGAGAGAGAGAGAGAGAGAGAAAGAGGGAGAGAGAGTATAAAATACTATAATCCATTGCCTTAGCGTAAGAGTTAACAATTCAGTCTCGTAAACAAGTTCTACTGTAATTAGCGCGTTTCTTTGATGTGATACTCAACTGCATATGATGATAAAGATCCAGTTGGGGATCATGGAGTATCCTTTCACTGTCATTACTCCCAGTTCCACTCCTACCGGGAGTAGTAGAACTTATGATTCCATCTTTGGTTCAAATTGATTTAGTTTGAGATGAGTTGTATTCGATTGGACCGAGTGCAAAAAATAATCTTCAGAATCAACAAAACAGGAAATCTAAATCAGAAAAAACGCGATTCCATAACTTCTCGGCATAAAATAGCCTTATTCGGTTTGACATGCCATTAAATAATAATTAAGAAGCTGTTCTATCTGAATATAACTTCCGAAGTGAGTTGGAATCATTAGATCCAAGAAATATTCAGATTTAGTTGCATAACCTCGAAACAACAAGTTCCTCTCTCTTACTATTTCTTCTTCTATAGTTACTGGGTGTTCCATGCTTGTTAATTTGTGTCAAATCATGCTCTGTGGAACAAATGTCATTGAGCGGGTCTTTTCAAACATTTTATATCATGCACCTCTTGTAACCAAATCTGATGTCCATCATCCCGTAATAAATTAATTCAATATCAAATTATAAACATATTTTCCAAAGGCATTTGAAATAAAATGCAAAATGTCTGGTCCAGGATTTGAACTTGACTAGCCAATACGTTATCTGCACCTCTTTAGCACTGACAGGACAACCAGTCTAAGAAAAGGAAAAAATCTGAATTCAAAATTTTAGGATCATTGTAAAGAAAATCTTCGGAAAAATGATGTACCATTCTACTGTTATTAACTCATCCAAAAAGTGTAGCTGGCTCTATACAATCCTTCACCGCTTTTAATAAATCACCTAACTAGTTCATTTACTAAGTTTCGACTTAACTAACAGACGTCATCGAATCAGTGGACGAACATTATTATTAAATAACAATGGGCATCTTTGAGTTGATGAGTATTTACGTGCGTGTGACTTTGGGCAATTTGTAATGAAATTTAAAACTAGGATTGAATAGCGCTCAATCGGCGATGGTGAGAACCTTTTGTTTTCAAATGAACCAGAATGAGAACGAGGCCGCTTACTTGTCACATAGAAATTGTTTAAATAAACTTTTTGATGTATGACACATAATTAATTGCAAATACAACACAAACACATTTCTCCGAGGTGTAACGCTTAGCAAACTGGAACCGCAGACCATCTACAAATTAGTGAGTTCGATCCTCACAGTGTGATGTATGTTTATGGTCGTGGGTCAGAACTAAGTTTAGTGAATAAAGAGCACCCTGCCATGGTTTGTTCGCAAGTTAGTCTTGCTGACCAATTAAGTAAGGAGTTTAATCATCACAGAGTATCCGATGATAGTGGCCTTGTGCTAAATTAAAGCAATATTTATTTTAGAGCTACCTGACTAGTGTAATGGTTAGTGAGTTATTTCCACAAATGAATCATTGATAAGCTGTGAGTTCGATCTTCACTGGGTGCCCCATACTAGACATATGCCAATGACGACTGAATTGTAAATTTGATTCTTAATAGGCACACTTTACTTAAAGCGTATCTCTACTAAGCATATCACAATATATTGACAATTATAAAAGCAGGCCAGGGTAATATCTCACGACTCTGAGTTTCATGCCTTCGATCTTCAGGTGATCAGGTTATATTGCTCTCTCTCTCTCTCTCTCTCTCATTCTCTCTCCCTCTCTCTCTCTCTATATATATATATATATATATATATCAGTATGGGAGCTATTCGTGTTTTGCAGTGTTGAGCAAGATGAGAAGTAAATTTTTGCTGAGTTCTATTCTAACAACCTACTCCATATGCCTGACCTTGTGCCAGACATAGCTTAGCTCTGTCATGTATAATCAAAAACTTATACAATAAGATGCTTTCTATCTATCTCTATCTAATTTTTTTTTTCGTCTGCTTATAACCGTAACCCATTAGAAACAAAGTCTGATTTTGTTAAGAACACTTAAAATTCTCGAACATAGAATAAAGCAATTATCAGATCAGTTAGCAACCGAAGGATACTTTTGTGGTGTCTGCATTCGCGCTGAACTTCTTTTTCTAATCCTCAAATTCTCGATAAAACAGAAATAATTATGAAATCATTCCTGACAAGAAGCATTTGTATTATCCTGAGTTTCTGTTGAAACGGGTATTTAACTGGTTAATTAAAATCTCCATGACTGTTTGTAACTGGTATATTCAGTAAACTGAATATTTTAGAATAAATTTTCCTATGATAATATACCCCCAGATTTTTCCATCGATGAAAGTGAAATTGTCGTCGAGTTATGACTACTTTACGGGTATCCTATTTTGTAAAATGTTTGGATCTTACACAAATCACTACAATTATTTTTCTTGCCTTTCACATTTACGAAAGATTTTTAAAAAGCATTTTTATATCGGAAAAAATGTGTATATTCTTTAAAAGTCTTTATTTCGTTGCAATTTTTTCTAATGGCTGCATGAGAAAATATTCTTATTTCTTAAAGAATTAAGTCCTTAGAGAATGTGAATCGTTAAGAAGAATTTGAAAAGCAATACCCTAAAAATTTCTGAATGGGAAAATATTTATATTTCTCTTTTACATTTTGATCATTGAGTAACGAGAGGAAATTCTATTTCTTTA
>OY757940.1:2433432-2438432 GCA_963585895.1 Sepioteuthis lessoniana | reverse complement strand
CAGCACTATAAGGTACGTGTCAAGGATAAAATAGAGCCACCCAAGAAAAGGAGTAGCGCCCACCCCTACCCTCCTCGGTGTAGAAGCTTTTGAAAAGGGAGCCTTCGGGTCGCCCTCGACTACGGTTGCCAACTTTACTAATATATATATATATATATATATATATATATATATATATATATTGGGAGACGAAGGTAGTTATATGTATATGTATATATGTATGCAAATACACTGACAGACTACCTGAATACCTTCTTTCAATGTACGGGTAAATATTCCAATACGAAAATCAATCTCGGCACAGGTTTGAAAATAAGGGATGTATCACAATCTTTTTGACTGTATGTATGCGAGAGTACAGGCCTGTTTTAACATCCAAGGAGAATAAATAATATATACTCGCTCACACACACACACACACACACACACACATATGTATACTTGGTCTGTCGAAAATGTTTTTTCTTTCTTATATAAAATTGTGTGGATTATTTTTTTTTTTTTGCATTAGTGCCTTTGATGAAGGCATGAATCCATTCATCCCCGTAATATATACACGATCAAGATGACTAACAAATAAAGTGGATGAATTTCATCAAACAATTCCGGTTTTACTACCTCACTTTTCCAAGTAGTAGCAGCAAAATAAATCTGCTGCCCTCATTGTCAACCTCTTCCTACACAGGTAATTTGTTTGTAGCGATGAAGGTTTGTATAGAGCCAGCTGCAATTTGGAGGAGGGGCTGAACTGATTACTGAAGAATGGTGAATTGATGTGCTATAGAGAGTCTCAGAACAACACTCCTCATATTTTGAATTTACCTTTATTCCTTCTCCTAAATTAGTTGTCTGACCTGTCCTATTATTATACTCATAGCTATGAAAAGCGTGAAGATTAATGGATGCAGGGTTTAGCCCTAAGCATTAGCGCTAAGTGAAACGCAAGCAGCCAGGTTCTAAATCTGAACGTGGTTCACCTAGTCTGTTTTGTTCGAAGATACTCATTATGTCAATTTAACCTGCCACCCCCCCTCTCTATCTATCTTTTTATGTATATGTACACACACACACACACACACACACATATATATATATATAGAGAGAGAGAGAGACAGAGAGAGACAGACAGAGACAGAGGATATCAAAGTCTAAGAGATAGATATATAAAAAGTCTAGTTATGAAGAAAGTGAAATAGATTGATAGATAGATCGATAGATATGAATATTGATATCGATTATATATAGCAATCCTTCTAACCACTTACATATATTAGTTTCATTTGCGTTAATCTCTAGGTTGGGCATATTTTGAAACGTATACAACTACCAACCTACCTGTACATGCATTACCTGAGCTGTTCTGCATAATAACGTGCGTGGATATATCTGTGCATACAGATAGCAGCGAGAAAAATGCAAAAAGAAATTAATTACGACCGACAAATCCGTTTTCATGATGTCGGCTTCTTATTAAAATTGATAACGAGCATCACCTTTACAGCTCAATTGTTAAGCGTCTGATCTTGCAAGTAACTTACACAATGTTGTGCTGCCTTTTTTCGAATGAATAAAATGAATCTATTCATCTCGTTCACTCTGTGTACTCAACAAGTGTCAACAGAGAAATGTAGTCGTATTCTCTTTGATATAACATGAAGACATTCTTTAAACTTCCCATTCCTAGACACACAAAGAAGGGGATCTCCGATGCTAGGGTTACCAAAGCCAGGGTCTCCATAGCCAGGGTCGTATTTCCTTAAGTGTGTCTGTGACGGGGAGCGAGTAGTTTTCTGTTTAACATATTTTGACAGTCACCTCAAAACAGAATCTTAAACGGATTTTCACAAAAAGGCAGCAGGACAATTTATGTATCAGGCCAACGGAATAGTTATTTACTTTACATTGTAAATTTCTAAACTTAGTTTAGTTTGGCACAAGGTCAGCAGTCAGGAGCACACTATGAGAATCGAACGTACAACGGTCTGCTATATTCTGATTGGCTAAAATTAGTTGAGTTTAGTAAAAAGCCAGAACTATATGGCCGGTAGCAAGAATCGAACTCAAATCACCTGCTTGGGAATTTTTTATGTAATTTTTATCATCACAGAATATGAACTTAACGACTCGTGTTCAAATCCTGAACGAGAATGTTTGCATTTCAAATACCTTTGTAAAAGGCGAGTAAATAGGCGGACAAACTGGACTCTCTTTGATGTGGCAACCAATCTACGAGAAGAAAAAATCTAAATTCAAACCTGTTTAACTTCGATAAAAGAATTGTCTTTGAGCCAAATCCTGTTCCTGTAGTTTACTTGTTTTAATGGCATATCAACCTTTTAAGGTTATTTAATGCCAAAGCCGTTCTCCCAGAAGAACAGTAGTGGTACTATTTAACCAATAGCTGGGAGGATAAGGGGTTTTATACCTTTCCCAAGGGTATTTGCCTGAAAGTGAACGTAATAGCACGACTGGAGTTCGAACTCGCTCACTACGATTCCGCAATCCATCGCATTAACCATTACACCACGAGGACCCCCCTCCCGACTACTTTATCTGCACATGAAATTATGAGTTACATAAATCGACTGAATAGGGAGGCAAAAACATACCAATTCTGAGAGTGCTCTGTTGGCTGGCATTCGAGCACTTCTCTATTATTTATATAATCTGTTCAAACATTTATATTTCATGAATTGCTTAATCCAATGGTAAATATTTATCAATTCCTTTAATTTAATAATAGATATTTATAAAATCCCTTAAATTGATGTAAAATATTGATTTCTTATAACACTAAATTTTTTTCTTGATTTGCACTGCAGAAATTAGGGTGCGTCTTATACACACGTGCGTTTTAAGTGCCCTCAAATACCTTAATTAAAGTTATCATGAATAATCAACTGTTATCAATATTTTTTATTAATTTCTTAATTAGTAATTAATATAAATGAATTATATCTACGTTAAAATCATTTATTATAACTGATTATTAATATTTGCAAAAATCCAAAGACTCGTGAATTAACATAAAAAAAGAGCAAAGAAACATTAATCTCAGCGGTTAATAACAGCAAAGGCTACATAAATACAAAGAGAAAAACAACAAAAACTCGAAAACAGAAGATGAAAAGAAAAACAACTGTATGGATATTTCAAGCTACAAACTGGTGAGATTAGGCAGAAGAAGAACTAGATATGGCTACGAAAAGGAAACCTAAAGAGAGAAACCGAATCTCTTCAAATAGTAGCACAAAATAACGCCATAAGGACCAATAATAAAGGGAAAATCGATAAGCAACAGACTTGCAAGTTAAAGTTATATGGAGAAAGAGATGAAACGGTTTATTAGATAATTAACGAGTACAGCAAACTACAGCAAAAGGAGTACAAAACTAGGGACGACTGGGTGGGAAAGGTGATCTACTGGGAATTACGCAAAAGATTCAAATTGGACCATACATGCATAAACCAAAATCAGTCCAAGAGAATGTGATGCATGAAATATATTGGGATTTTGTTATACAAATGGGTCACCTAATCACGGTCAGATGGTTAGACCGAAGAGTCATTAACAAGAAAAGAACTTGCCGTGGATTTTGTCACTGGGGCGGACCACAAAATGAAAATGAAAGAAAGCGAAAAGATGGACAAATACTTGGATCTTGCCAGAGAACTAAAAAGGCTATGGAACGCGAAGGTAACGATGATACCAATTAAAGTTGGTGGGATTGGAACGATCCCCAAAGGCTTAATGAAAAGATTGGAGAAATTGGAAATTAGAAGAAAAAGTGAGACTCTAGAGATTACGGTTTTGTTGAGATCAGCTAGGATACCTGGAGGAATCGTCGAGACCTGAGGAGACTTATTGTCATTCAGCTACTTGTGAAAGACCACCAGCACCAGCTGGTGTGAAAATCTCGCGAGAAGTACAATAATAATAATAATAATAATAATAAGAGAAAAATATCAAACAAAAAGTCTAGAAAACAAAAATGGGAAGAAAAACAACGGTACGGTTACTTCAAGTAACAAACTTAAGAAATCGCATGTGAGATGACTTGGGCGTGGCAAAGAGAAGGGGCGGGACAAAGAAAGAGGCGGGGCAAAGAAAGAGGCGGGGCAAAGAAAGGGGAACATAAAAGGAGAAATTGGATCTTTTTAATTGCACCACAAAATTCTGCCATGAGAACTGATTATGGTAAAGCAAAAATTGATCATTTGCCGGAGAATAATGTCAAAAACAGTTCTATTTCAAACAATTCAGTTTAGCTTTAGTACGCTGTTTAAATGTCAAAATCAGTTCTATTTTAAACAATTCAATTTAGCTTAAGTACATAGTTTAAATGCCAAAGAGTTATTTTTAACCAATAGATAGGACCCTCCAGGTGCTACCACCCCAAGCCACAATTGACCTGGGAGCGATGGCAATGAAGGGTTACTCCGAATTCCCCAAAGCTCCAGCATTACTGGAGCCTCAGCATCAGTTTTTTTAGCGTCATATCCAAGGGTCTTACCCACCTGCAGAGAATCAGTCGGTGTATTCTACAGCCTCAGTCTACTGAGCCATTCGTTGGCAGGGGTCTTACCCCTCTGCGCAGATACAATCGGTGTATTCTACAGCCCTAGCCGACTGAGCCATAGGCCATCTGATGAAAGAGATGAAACAGTTAATCTCACAAGAAGCGAATTCTGCAAACTGACATAAAAGGAATACAAGAGTCGACATGACTGGGTGGGAAAGGTGATCGAAAGGGAATTGTGCAAATGACTAGAAAAAATTGAAGCTAAGAAATTGTATATGTCCAAATTTGAATTTGACCAAGAAAAACGAGCCTCATCAAATTCGCTGGGATTTTAAGATACAAACAAACCACCAAATTCTGGCCAAATGACCTGACCTTTTATAAATTTACAAAAATAAATGAAAACGAAAAGCAATAGAAGTATCAGGATCTTGCCTGAGAACAGAAAAACTTGTAAAACCCGAAGGTCAGTGTGCA
>OY757940.1:2415932-2428432 GCA_963585895.1 Sepioteuthis lessoniana | reverse complement strand
TTCAAACATTTATATGTCATGAATTGCTTAATCCAATGGTAAATATTTATCAATTCCTTTAATTTAATAATAGATATTTATAAAATCCCTTAAATTGATGTAAAATATTGATTTCTTCTAGCAGTAGGAATTAGATGACAAAAATTTGCTCGACTTAGTGTATTCTGTCGGTATTTCTTCTTCTGACTAAGCATTACGATATTGGTTGATTATTTTCAAACCGTACGAATGTTTTTAGTCTTTTTTAAAATTGAACATTTTTCCCAGATAACTGTTTGTGTATTATTTTTTATTTACAAATTGTATCATCTGACCTTTTTCACAACCATCAGAATTATAGAATATACATAGAAACAGAGTGATATATATATATATATATATATATATATATATATATATATATATATATATATATATATATATATATATATATATATCATCCATTTCTGATGCTAGAAAAATACTTCAACTCCCTGACCGCCTGGGTATGGTCGTTAGCGAGCTAAACAAGCATAAGTTTTTTATTAATGGAAGTCCGATTCTTACTGGGCACCCTTAAATTTGTTCTTGTGTCAAAATAAGTTGTTTCGAAAGCGACTGCTTCCATTCTGCGTTTATTTCTCCTTTCACGTCATGTAAATTGTCATTCTTTCTTTATCCCTCCGCTCTCTCTATCTCTACCTCCCCCTCTCTCCCCCACACCCTTCTCTCTCTCCCCCACACCCTTCTCTCTCCCCCCCCCTCTCTCTCTCCTGAGTTTTCTATGTGTGTATGTTCGTATATCTGTGCAAATCCGCGTTAAAGTTATTATCCATGTCTGTGTGTGTACGTGTGTGCGATCAACAGGTGCTTCTAAGCTGATCAGAGCAATGTTCCTCCGCATTTTTTTGTTTTATTTTTGTTTTTCTTCCTCATAACATTCATAATGGATGGAAAGTATCCTCATCAGGAATATATTCTCAACACCAAACATTTATACGAAACCAACTGTTCTTGGAAAAAGACAGGCAAGTAAAAACTATGGTTTACATATATAACTAAGAATATTTACCGAACATAAAACAGTTTGGCACAAGGTCAATCTAATTAGACATTAGTATCGAAATCACTACAATTGTACAAAATTTAAATTAGCAAAAGTGTAAACATGGCATTTGGAAGATTACGCTGCGCCAATTTTCAACTTGGATGTTTCTTTAACTTGTCTTGTAAAGCATCAGAAATTCTCGTTCTTACCTAGACATAGCTTATGTATACTGCCCACTGTGTTACTATATACAAAAAAAAGCAGCCTACCCAACAGACACACACACATATATATATATATATAGAGAGAGAGAGAGAGAAGAACGAAAGGGATTAGCGAAATAGGAATACTTCTTTGTAGCTATTTATTTTTTTAATTATATATATATATGCATATGTCTATATTGTCATTTACAAAGCTCTTTGCTTCGATGTAGCACAAGGCCGAATGAATGGGGCGCCCAATGAGACTCGAACTCACTCGTATAGATTTGCTAGTCTAGCTTGCTAACCGTTACACCACCAGAGGTGCCCTATGCATATGTCTATATATCTTTAACAGTGGGGTTATATTATATGTATATCTAAGTATGCACGATGCGTTACATATTTAAAGATATTTGCATACATATTTCGCTATTCTGTATACCCACGAATACACAGACGGACAGACAGACACACACACACGTATATATATATATATATATATATATATATATATATATATATATATATATATAATGCAGATTGCTATGATTATATATAAAGAGCGTTCAATATCGGTGATAGAGAATATATATGTTAGTATAGAGAAGAAATAGCGCCAAGGACGCTTAGTGTCTGTCCGGTTCTCAACTTTGAGATAATCAGACAAAAGCGAGAAACTGACGGTTATCAAGCGCCGTTGACTGTGTCTACACAATCCTCATTTAGTTCTATCTCCGTCTCTCTCTCCGTTTCTCTCTCTCTCTCTCTATATATATATATATATATGTGTGTGTGTGTGTGTGTGTGTGTGTGTTTGTGTGTGTGTGAGTGTGTGTGTGTGTAAACAGGGAGAGAGAAAGAGAGAGTAAAGAGACACTAGTAGTGTTTTTTGTCTAAGTTCAAAATAAAAGTGTGTCACTATAATAACGATTTGCTTCTTTCTGCCTCAAACAGGTTTCTGAATTGATTGCAAAATAATTTGACAAAGGTAGTAATTTTTCCTCATAGTTAATTTGCCTATTTTGCATATATCTAAAAAGTTAAATACATAAACGATTATATTTTTGGTAACTTTTATAATTATTCTCGTCTACAAAAATGCTGCTGTTATTAGACTTGATCTTGCTAACTGGCAAGGTTAGCCTTATTGTTAATCGAACAAATCAGCCTTTTTTTTTTCATTCAGTTATATTTTATAATTCTTAATTATTTTGATATTAAGGTTAGATTTTTTTTATTTTTGTTGAGCGAAGAAATTTACCTGAATTTGTCTTTGAATATTATTTACTGCTTAGATTCGTCTTTGAGCGTTCATCAAAGGTCCGGGAGACTGGGATTCAATCCCAGGTCAAGTCATACCAACGACTCATATATGGTACTTGATGCCGCCTTGCTTAACTCTCAGTATTATGAGGTAAGGATCAAGGGTAAAGTGGAGCAATCCAAGGAAAGAAGTAGCGCCCCCCACCTTTACCTCGGTCCAGTAGTTATTGAAAAGGAGCCTTTGGGTCACCCTCGATTAAGATCACTAACTTCATTACGCACATACTCCGTGGAATTTCCATTAGTTGACTTAGTGTAAATTACAACGGAAAAAAAAAACGGATATCAAAAGTCGTCTCATGTGGATGGCAATTTATAGTTTATATATATATATATATATATATAAATATAAGATGATCCATATTTGTTACTTGTAGTCCATTTCTTAGAGTTTCACGTATGCTTTGGCCACACGATTTCTATATTGATTGCAGTATACTGTTTTTTTTTTCTTGTTTTGTTACTCAAACTTAAGAGCGAGTGTATTTTGGAAAATGTTGGGCTAGTAGATGTGGATAAGAGACGATGTCGTAGTTGTCTCTTTCCTCCACCAGGCACCTTGGGTGGTGTAATTGTTAGCAAGCTAGACAAGCAAACCTTCCCGAGTGAATCTGAGTCTCATCGGGTGCCCCATTAATTCGGTCTTGTGCCGCATCTTTATTGAATTATTTACTCCTCTTCCTCTGCTTTCATCTCAATTATTTTTTTAGTTTTATATTGTCACTCAAACTGAGAGATAGGTATATATATATATATATACATATATATATATATATATGTATATTATTATTATTATGTGTGTGTGTGCGCGCGCGCGCGCGTGTGTGTGTGTGTGTGTGTGTGTGTGTGTGTGTAAACAGTACACTCGAATGCCGCAGATTTTCCAAACAAGATTAATCAAGATTCGAATTCATGGTTTTTCCTTCTCCTAGAAAGGTTGCCTTAATAAGGTCAAAGAGCCCAATCTGTCCTGCTATTTATTCATAGTTAATTGCGGGGGTAAGAAGGATTTAAACCTTTTGCAAAGGGCATTAACTCGAAGAGAATTATAAAGAACCTTCTACCCATTCGACGGGGGGCACAGAATACCCTGACTGCATCATCTGCAGAGGGCTATGACACCCCCACCCACTACCATTTCTTCTAAAAAGACGACAGTCCTAAGTTTAACACCTCACTGGATTCGGTAGTGAGGCTCATGTTCTGGAGCTTTTAGGAGTATGGAGTACCCTTTTATTGCTATTACTCCCAGGTCCACTCTGACCCGGAGTTATATCACCTGTTTCGCTGCTATCTATAAGTCAAATAGATTTGTTTGAAAATTATTAGTATTGGATTGAAATACTTGAAACCTTAAGACTCTGCAAATCATTTGTATAAGATATGAATATCTGATATTTCATGACTAAATTATTATTATTATTATTATTATTGACAAATAAAAAATGCAATGGAACGTTTAAAATAGAAATAGTTATAATTTCAATGAAAGATTTACATATGAATAAAATTGTGTCATTAGATAACCAACAAAGGGTTGATATGCCGTTAAATAAACCAACTCAAGAGCAGAGTGCAAGCCTTGAATTTGAGTTATTGAGACGGAGTCCTCGTGGCGTAGTGGGTAACGTGCTTGATTGTGACCGCGAAGTAAGCGAGTTCGAATTTCACTTGCTCTATTATGTTCACTTGAGGGCTAATATACTTGGGAAAGTTATTGAACCTCCTTATCCACCCTCCTAGCCATAGGTTAAATAGTATCAGTACTGTTATCATATTTACCCAACCCCTCCGCTCGGGCAGGATATGACACAAGGTCAATTTTTAAGCGGAGTTTAACACGTTTGAATTCAGAGTTTTCCTTCTCCAAGACTAGTTACCTCACCAAGGCTGAAGAATCCAGTCTATCCTACTATTTACCCATAGCTGGAGGGAGAATAACTGGATTCATACTTTTCCCAAGGGTATTAAATGCAATCAGTCTCGTCCAGGATTTGAACTCGTGTCGCCGTGTTACCTCACCAAGGCTGAAGAATCCAGTCTATCCTACTATTTACCCATAGCTGGAGGGAGAATAACTGGATTCATACCAAGGGTATTACTGCTATGTGAAATGCAATCAGTCTCGTCCAGGATTTGAACTCGTGTCGCCGTGTTCATTTTCTACGACGATAACCATTACACCACGGGCACCTCCTCAGTATCAGTATTGTTATGACCCACGAAGGTTGATATGCCATTAAATAAAGAAACTAAATAATTCCTTAACTTGACGAGTCCGTTTTCTACATCAATAATCTTTCCGCTACGAGCACTTCCCCGCATTAATACCATTGAAAAAGGCATGAATACATTTCTCCCTGTGCTTCGCTTCACCGACAGCTATGTTAAAATATACCGTCGCTAACATGGTACGATGTGAATCGAAAAATAAACGTTCGTTAGTAAATACTTGAGCAAATCACTCTTTTATAATAAACTTCCATGCTGATATATAGTAAAGATGTAATGCTATTACACCTATTATTAACCTTGACAGGGACCGGATATCTGATTACAATTTCAAATGCGTACTTATGCACATATATAGATATATACGTTTATATACTTGAGTGTAAATGAACGTGCATTCAAGACTCCACTGCAACTTTCATACGCCCACTCGATTATACACAGCGATTAGACTTCAATTAACAAGTGAACTAGTAAGTGCCTATACATTTATTCATTCTTTTTTTAAATTCTTTTTTTTTTATATCAACAAAGAACTTAAGCGAAATAAATATATATGTTAGTTGAACTATAAATATATTGACCTCATGTTAAACGGGAAAAAATTCTCTCTCTCTCTCTCTCTCTCTCTCTCTCTCTTTGCTATTCGTTATGTGTCCGTCTCGCTGGTTGTTTCATGAAAATCTATTAAGTTGTTGGTGAACTAACTTAAGTTTGCGTTTTCACGTTTCATTAAATTCCCCGGGAATTACGAGATGCAATGTTTTCTTCCAAATCCCCTTAGATTTCGAGGGTGCTATGAAAAGTTCTTTCTTGTCTTTTGTTTTTTTTTATCTCTTTGTTTTTTCATTCTTACAATCTCTCAGAGCAATGTAGTTACGTGGTGGCGCCCATCTCTTCTCCAAGTATGTAATTATCCACACTCTTCACAAAGAACAGGATGTGATACAAAATTAATTTTTAATAAGTATATAATTAGTTTGAATACTTTTCCCTCTCCTAGACTGGTTACCATACCAAGTATGAAGAGTTCAGTCTGCCCTACTATTTACCCATGGCTGAAGAAAAATCTGTTGTATTCATACCTTTCCCAAGTGCATTATCTCTATATGAAATGCAAATAGCCTCGTACAGCATTTGAACTCAGGTTGCCGTATTCATTTTCGCCTCCTTCTCTTCTATAAAGAACAAGCGATTGGCTTATATGCTTTCAGTAATAAGGCGCGATCCCTGTTTATAAAATTCCTAACCCCCAGTTACTTCTCCACTCAAGTTGTTTCATGCCTTTCTCATAAGCAAAGAGTCTGCAATTATGTCCCAGAATTCCGTTCACCGATGCCAGTTTCCATCTAATTAAACTTTTGAACGGCTGCATTTTCCAACTTGTTTGAACTTTGATAAAAGAAAAGAACTACATCCTTTCATCTTTCCTACTTGAGTTATCAGTTGTGTGACGTTACATATCTTTAAATTTCAACGGGTTTTAGAGCGTGACGTCAGAGCAGAGGTTCCCCTAGTAGATCCAGTGGGAACCTAGGCTTTCAAAAGATTTCTTAGAAGTATGGCGTCTTTTAATTAAAAAATAGATTAGTAAAAAAACTAAAACAAAACAAAACAAAACAAAAGCTATTTAGTCATTACAGTTGTAGCACAAGACCGGAATTATGACCTTCTGTGAGAACTGAACTCACTAACAATGGCTTGGTAGTCAAACATTACACCACATGACGTGCCTCACAATAGCTACAATTTAATTTTTTTTAAAAAACAGATTAAATCAGGTTTATCTTTGAAAGAAATTAACATGGTCAATAATTAATATTAATCTGCTTTTAAAAATGCATTAATTATTACTAGTCTGGTTTTAATAATTAATTAATCCACTCTAATCTGCTTTTAGAAATTTATTAATAGCTGTTAATCTGAGTTTAATGATTTATAAATCTATATTAATCTGGTTTTCATAATTAATTATTACTTGCGTTTAACATTTTTTATAACAATTTACAACAAAGAAAATCAAGATTTAGAATAGCTACTGATATATATATATAGCATTTACATAGTTTTCATCAGCAGTTGCTTGTTTTCATTGATTTTGTATTCCTTTTGTAGAGGTGGAAGGGGTTCAATTCAGAATCGGATTACGCTGAAGTACCCACGTCTCCATATGTTTGTATGCGTAGCGTAAAGGTTAACGAGCCCCTCTGGCAGATAATTACGACTTTCATTCTCACTGAGTGCCACTTGGAACGCAAATAAGATAAGCTTAAAGAACTGACACGTAATCCTAAGAATCTACAACTGACAGATAAGAAAAATTGCATAAAGATTTTCAAAGAATTTGATACTGAAATACAAAGGTAAAATATTCCTTGGATGTCACATTGAACTTCAGAAATATTCCGCCTTAACAACTGGGCTGAAAATATGTCGATTGCACCTATTGCAGAGGAATGAAAAAGAGTAAAATGGACATGATACTAACCTGCAGCTGTTGATCATTCGTTGCCGTAACTCTCAGTTCCACACAAACCCAAAGGGTAGTATCTGTTAAGAATCCATCTAGTCAAAATAGATAATGCTAAAAATGCTTTCGAACTACATTCATAAAGTGACACTTAAAACATTGATATTACGACAATGTTTGAAGTGTTTACTTACTTCAGATGATTTCGGTAATACTATATTCGCTAATGGTCCCGAAGACCGGGGTTCAATCCCAGGTCGAGTCATACCAAAGACTCAAAAAATGGTACTTGATGCTGCCTTGCTTAACACTCAGCATTATAAGGTAAAGATCAAGGGTAAAATGGAGCAATCCAGAGAAGGAGTAGCGCCCTCCTCTACACCTCAATGTGGTAGCTATTGAAAAGGGAGCCTTCGAGTCACCCTCGACAAAGGTCGCCAACTTTAATTACTTACTTATAACAGTTACCATCGTAGGAAATGTACACGGCTAGCCGAGTTCAAATCGTGGATGAGGCTGTTTGCATTTTTAAATAGCGCTAATACCCGTGGGAAAGGTACGGATCCAACTATTCTCTCTCCAGTTACGGGTTAATAGGTGAGCAGACTTAGCTCTTTGACCTTTGTGTGGCAACCAGTCTAGGAGAAGGAAAACTCTAAATTCAAACCTGATAAACTCTGCTTAAAAATCGACTTTTGTGTCGCATCCTGCACGTGCGGAGGGGTTGGGTAAATGTAAACTTTTTGTACTGTATATAATTGGAGATTCTTATTGTTAAATTGACTTTGGCAGAAAATAACCCAGCAACGGTTGAGAAGACATAAAAAAAAATATAACTACTTAATTGATTGGTTTCGGTTGGTTTCTTTGTTTAATGGCATATCAACCTCTGTAGGTTATTTAATGCCAAAGCCATTCTCCTAGAAGAACATTAGTGGTGCTATTCAACCCATAGCTGGGAGGATAAGGGGGTTCATACCTTTCCCAAGGGTATTTTCCCGAAAGTGAACGTAATACCGCGACTGGAGTTTGAACTCACTGACTACGATTCCGAAGTCCATCGCTTTAACCATTACACCACGAGGACACCCCCACTACTTAATTGAGCTAAATTATTAGTTTTAGATAGGAATAATTAAAACAATGTAACTACTTTTATAATTACAAGAAGGAAGAATAGTTATGTGAAGATTCGACCATTTGCCAATAATTAGAAATATTGAATAAGAACATTTACTTGAAACCATAAAAGAGAATGCTCACATTACTTTTTTATATTCAGCAGTAAATAAACTAATATTAAATAAGACACAAACATTTCTTTCATTTACTAGCTGAACTTTCTGGTTTCATAGAATATAATTTAAACGAACGAGATTAAATTATTTAAATTAATGGTATGATTTTTGTCCAAGCTATGCTGAAGAAAATGTCATGGAATAACCAAATGATGGGGAATAAATTAATGAAATGATCGCGTAATTTGTAACAGAAAAACAAATACCAGCCGAAGCCTTGATATGCAAATTAGTCTATAGTTAAAAGATAGTTCTTGCGAACCTCGACTAGCGGTTGGGCATATCTAATTGAGAGGAAACGTGGCTCTAACAAAAGAATTGTCAAATTGAACCAATGGAGTTGTAAAACTCATTCAAGAAGTCAATCTACTGTGGAGTGTGACAAAAGACGTCGGTTGTTTTCAGTTAGCTGCGTCCGAAATCTATCGCAAATATAAAAGGAATGGGGTGGTTAAAAAAGGAAAATGTATTGGTCGACCACGAAAGACATCAAAACTTTAGGGTAGAAAACTGGAAAATCGAAAATATAAAACAAAACAAAGAAAAACAAATGGGTCAAAACATGAGTCAATGTTTGTGACACAACTGTAAGAAATCGGCTGAATGTGATCTACAAATGAAAACCAGCGCCATCACACGAATAGAAGAAAAGATGGTTAAAGTGGGCTTACGACAAACAAAAATGACGTATGGACAATTGGAGGAAAGTGATATTCAGTGGTAAATCAAGAATCTGCAAAGGCGATGATCCGGAAACTTTTGCCTGGCACCACTCAAATGAAGCACATAAAGATGACAGCCTGAAGAAAATAAGTAAATTTCCCAACTCATTCATGACAAGGGGTTACAGGTCATTTAGAGGGCCAGGAAAGAAGGCATTCATTTCTTAAGCCATAAATGCGGATGTGTACCTTGAAATCCTGAATAATATTCACTTTCAATCGATAGAAAACTGGCTCGATAATGATGAAATTATTTTTCATGGCGATGATGTATCTTTTCACAAAGACAAGGCGATTAAAGCTTTTTAACAGGAAAGGCATAAAATATCGAAGTCATGGCTAATATACAGTCTGGATCTAAATCAAACCCCACAAAATATTCAACACCTAAAATATATCCCAGAAATCCTATGAAACTCAAAAATATCCTTTTCACGAATTTTTGCACTGCCATTTGGCCATGGAACTATTTTTGTATTGAACTATTTTGGCACCTTCAACATATCTTGAATAGATTTCGAAGGCAAATATCGATAATTAAAAAAAAATTGGACTTATTTCTTACCATAAGATTAAAATCAAATAGTAAAACGAACATGGAAGATTTAATGCCTCTTTTTGCTGTAAGCCAAACCAGGCAAATGTTCCAGTGGATCACGTGACTCAAACTTCATTACAATATCAAAAATGTTCTTATTCATCGCAAAAGTACTTGATTTGAAGCTTTCTCAGGAAAACCCTAATACCAACCCTTATGCAGACAAAATCTAATGTATGTTATTCGTCAGGTGTTGTTCGTAATCCGTTACTTGGTCAATATTGCTGACCGCGTCGATGGTGTTGTTCGTTTAAAACAAAGATATTGTTAACATTCTGAATTGGCGCCAAAGCAATGGATAACGGGACTTAATTCCAGTGCCAAAAGTGCGACAACAAATAATCCAGTCCCTGTACATCCACAAACTCCACCTATTGCCCTATTATTTATTTTTCAGGAGTATGTTTATTATGTTTTGATTAGTTTAACACACACTGTACCTCCTGTTCAACTAAGATTACTCATTTAAGTACTGAGCCGTATCCTGATCCTCATCAAGGTTTCCCGACAGCACCGATTCACTCGACTCTCTTTTGTCATCTGTCCCAATCGGCCATCATTCTTTTTAGGTCCTCTAAAACTCTACTGAGTTCATATGTAAGAGTCCGTGGTATAACGTTATCTAAAATTTCGTCTTTATTTCTCTAGCAATTCTCAGCATTCCTTATTCGTCTAACTTGAATGGTTTATTTGATGAGAAGTAAGTGGCCGTACAACTACTGTTTTGTAGGGTGTTACTGCCTGGATTTTTCAAAACAACACGCGGTATCTTTGTGTAATCGCCGTCTAGCTTTTTCTCAAAGCATTTTGTTAAAGATTAAGTGGTGTATCCATACTCTAGAATCGACACGGTTAGATCTAGGAAGAATTTCCCTTTCATTTTATCAGAGATTGAATTTCCATGTGATCATTAAGATGACAATAATACTCCATGCTTTTGCTGGCTGTATATTGATATCACTTTCAATAGATGAGATATTGCTACCGAGGTATATGAACTGATCTACTAATTTCAGAGGCGTGTCATTTGATGAACAGATGGCTACATTTTGATTAATACATAAGAACTTGGTTTAAAGTGAATTGATATTGAGGCCGTTACTTTTTACGCTTGTTCTAGTATATGTGGCAGAAATTAAGCTTGGATAGGCGTATTTACGGGAAGCTCTTAATCATCTGTGTCGTCAGCATCAGTAATATTTTCTGCTTCTTTACTTTTTTTAGTATGAAACCATGGGATGCAGCATAGTTGTTGTGAAGCAACGCGGATTAACCCAAAAGAAGGTCAACAGCATGTTTCATCTAATGCTGGGCAGCCGAACCTCATAGGTCAACGGATAGAATAAAACAGTTCAGTCAGGAAACTACTTTTATTTCTCAAGAAGGTTGGTGTCTATTGATGAGAGTAATAAGCATCGAAACTAAACCATGATGTGTCACCCAGTGATTGTCAAACTCAGTAGTAATTGATAAGAAAGACCAGCTCGCTAGATCCTAAACGACGACGATCATGATAAAGGAAATATTATTTTTCTTTTACAAAAAAAATCTTTTCTTATATTTCCTTTTGAGTTCATAAAAAAATTTAAATTCTTAAAGTCAAAAATCTTCTTTATTGTTGTTTTAACCCTTTTTGGTCCATATTCCGCAAAAAAAAAAACCTAAAAAATGAAGCACTTATCTCTCTTTTATATCAATTGTTAAAGGATCCTACGTTGTTCCTCCGTTCAGATGCATTTTCCGACATTTTCTTTTCTTTTTTGTTCACGCAATGCATTCCTGAAATCAAAGAGAGGTATACATGTATGCACTTAGCGAGCCGATATACTTAATTATGGATAATGGAGAACGTTATCTACCTGTCATCATCAGAGGAGCGTAATATTTTCACCCCCCACCAAAACTTTTTCTTTGAATGATAAACAAAAAAAAATCACAAGGAAAAATCAAGCAAGTAATATGCCACACATATACAATCTGATTCTCACACGTACACCCATTCACACACATACACATACCCATATATATATATATATATATATATGAAGTACAATAAGGATTAACATACATTTCTTGATGCACAACAATGCAGAGAAATATCACTATATGTCCAACTATAAAAGAGAATAACAATAAAAACTCATAACTTTGAATTTCAAATTGCCGATCTTCAGGTGAGCCAGTATCAACAAGTTCCTGTGTTTATACATATTTACCAACCCCTCCGCTCGGGCAGGATATGACACGAGGTCAATTTTTAAGCGGAATTTAACAGGTTTGAATTCAGAGTTTTCCTTCTCTAAGACTAGTTGCCTCCCCAAGGCTGAAGAACCTAGTCTGCCCTACTATTTAACCATAGCTGGATTCATACCTTTTCCAAGGGTATTAGTGCTATTAATGAAATACAATCAGTCTCGTCCAGGATTTGTGTTTATTGTTATTATATTTCATCATCATAATCATGTAACTATGATAGCACGGATCTCCCTGACCCTCTCTCGACACTCATCTCTATCGTCCATCGCTCCCGGTAGGTATTCCATGCTACATCCTGTATCGGCACAGAGCTGTTGTATATAGGTCCTAGCTGGTCGTCCTGCCTTTGCTCGCCCATGTGAAGAGGT
>OY757940.1:2393432-2410932 GCA_963585895.1 Sepioteuthis lessoniana | reverse complement strand
TGCAAATAGTGTAAGAGGGGAATACTTGAAACCATTTAACTGTGTGCAAACAAATGATTAATATTAGGCAGAATTATACGTGTTTGATAGGAATACTTGAACCCATTTAACAGCGAGCAAACAAACGATTGATATTAAATAAGTAGCAATACTTGAAACAATTTAAATTTTGTGCAAACAAATGATTAATATTGAATAAAATTATGAGTATTAATTAGCAAGACTAGAAACCATTTATCTGTGTGCAAACAATAAATAGTGGTTATTGAAACCATTTAATTGCGTGCCAAAAAAAGATAGCAATACTTAAAACTATTCATCTCTATGCAAACAAATGAGCCCTGACTCGTTTAAAAATAATGTTACCAACAAAGCATTCACTTAATCTTATCTATAAATAAACAGGATTTGCATTAAATAAACATCAACGGTTGGTATGCCTTTGAACCAGATAACCAGACCAAACTTTACCATTAATCTGATATATGTGCCTTGTATATTTTCCCAACAACAAGGATCTATGGTATGTATTCATTAGTGTTAAAACGAATTTGAATAAATATCAAATAAATTGAACATTTTTACATAGCAGTAAACAAGTGGATAGAACAGCCGGAAAATCTTCTTTCAATTCCTTAGTTTCCACTCTGAGTAAACTTATTCCTCTTAAAAGATTTCCTTGTTGTCAAAAAATGCAGATATTATTCATTACCCCCGCCTACGCCAAACGTGTGGAATAAAGTAGTTCTTTTTTCTTTTTTCTGTTTTTTTTTTTTTTGTATTTAAAAACTGATTTGTTTTACTGTGGTGGTCTCAAAAAGTAGAATATTAATGATAAGATTAAATGGTTCATTCATTTTTTTTAGTGTAAGAGTTATGGGCGGGAAAGGGAAGAAGAATAAGAAGAAGAAGAAGAAGAAGAAGAAGAAGAAGAAGAAGAAGAAGAAGAAGAAGAAGAAGAAGAAGAAGAAGAAGAAGAATTGACGAAAGGGTGATAAAGAGAAACTAAAGCTGATGAAGAAAACCTGGAGATGAAAAAGGAGAGAGAAAAAGAAAGAGAAGAGAGAGAGAGAGAGAGAAAGAAAGAATTGACGGCGAAGAAGAAGAAGAAGAAGAAGAAGAAGAAGAAGAAGAAGAAGAAGAAGAAGAAGAAGAAGAAGAAGAAGAAGAAGAAGAAGAAGAAGAATTGACGAAAGGGTGAAAAAAAGAAACTAAAGCTGATGAAGAAGACCTGGAGATGAAAAAGGAGAGAGAAAAGGAAAGAGAAGAGAGAGAGAGGAGAAAAAGAATTGACGGCGAAGAAGAAGAAGAAGAAGAAGAAGAAGAAGAAGAAGAAGAAGAAGAAGAAGAAGAAGAAGAAGAAGAAGAAATGAATGGATTAAAAAAAGTTTAAATCTTCAAAAGATGACATAAAGTCCAAAATACGTACATTTCACAAGTCGATGAAATTATAGAAACCTAAAACCAAATTTGAAAATCATTTGCAGACCCATTCATTTTAATATATATATATATATATATATATATATATATATATATATATATATATATGTGTGTGTGTGTGTGTGTGTGTGTGCATCAAACATTTCACCTCGCAAATTTTGATCTGTCTTTTTAATCTTTTTTTCCTTGTCAATGCACTTGATTTTTGGGTGAATATTTGATTAAATAGATCGAACATTATACCGAAAGAATACATAACCAAGTATATAGCAAACAACACCGGTTCAGGTCAGCTTTTTAGCGGAGTACAGCTGGTTTGAATCCAGAGTTTTCCTTCCCCCAGACCAAAGCTAGAGAGCACTCATTGTCCTACACCTGATCCAAAAAGAATATATGGATTCATGCCTTTCCCAAGCCTAGTGCAACAGAAACAGCAGCGCCTCATTATTTGAGGAGGAGATGTTGATTCCATTTCCTATAACGATAACCGTTGCGCTAAACACGCATTGCATACACGCAAAAATATTGCACACCGGGTTTAAGTATTTTTGATACTCCCCTTATTTTGGAACCTGTTTTAGTATTGATTTGTATATGTGACCATTTACTGTAATCCAGTTATATTAACTCAACACTTAATATAAAGAAATCATAAACAAAGTTAAGGTTAGTTTAGCTGAAAACCAGACCAATGAGGGACCTGGTGGGGATTAAACTCGTTAACAGTGTTATATTAGCCTCACCATTACACTACGAGACGGACCCACGTTTAATCTTGAGTAAATTGAAGTACATACTCAAAGTAGTACTATTTAATTTTCTGAAAGTATACATATATATATATATATATATATATGTATATATATATATATGTATGTATATATAGGCGGTGCCTTCAATAAGTTTCCAGACTTTTTTATACAGGCATTTAAAATTGTTGTAGACGCTTGAAAATTCACTATGTTATTGCTATACATCTTATGAGATGACTGAATAATTATTATGATTTAAGCTTCCAATGAACAGCTACAGCAGCAATTGGAATACACCCTACTAAAGCCTGATTGTCACAGCTGGTGAATTTCAAAAATGCAATCTGGACGTCAGGACACTTTAGAAGAACGATATGCAATAAAAGTCTGTTTTAAACTTGGAAAAAACGCCACAGAAACGTATGGAATGCTTCAGCCTGCTTTTCGACCATCTTGCATGAGTCGAGCATGAGTTTTTGAGTGGCATAAGAGATTCAAGGAAGCCAGGGGTGATGAGAGGTGTAGGAGGAGTAAGGAAGTCAATACACCAGAGTTGATTGGCCAAAGGGTTAGGGGTAGGATTACTATGTTGAGGTTTTAAGGGAGTTCAGTAAGAGATTCCGTCGGAAGAGGCCAGCACTCTTCAAACCAGGTCAGTGATTTCCATCTAGACAATGCACCAGTCCACAACTCCATCCTTGTCACAGACTATTTGACCAAAATTGGCATCAAGACAGTTCCTCACCCTCCCTATAGTCGAGACCTTGCTCCCTGTGACTTTTGGTTATTCACTAAGCTCAGAAACTGTCGTTATAAGATAATTGAGGAGATGAAAGAGGCTGTAACAAAGGTCATTGACACGCACACAGAAGAGGACTTCGATAGGGCCTTCCAGAAGTTGTTGGAGCGGTACAACAAGTGCATTGCAGCCGGAGGAGATTACTTCAAAGTGGACAAGAGTTTCATGTGTGTACTATCAATAAAAGTGCCCATACAAAAAAAGTCTGGAAACTTATTTAATGATCCTCGTATATATATATATATACTTTCAGAATATCAAATTGTATATATATATACGTACGAGTGTCGGCTGAAACGTTCATATGACGCCCCTTACAGATTTAATTTTCAAAAGTCATCTCTGATATCCGATAGACTGATACATGGATACAATAAATAAATACTTATTAAGCAGTTTTTAAATTCATACAACATTGACATTTTTTTCTAGTTAGGTACAAGGAGGCAGAACGGCTATCTATTTTCATGTCACCACTTGTGAGCAATATATATATATATATATATATATATATATATGAATCAATTGTGTAATAAGAAAATAATGAAATGTGTAGAAACTGACGCTTCAAAGCCTCAGATAATAATTATGATAATTTATGATAATTTTACGACAAGTTTTGAAGATGCAATGGATTTAAAAAATAGAAGATTTGAGTTAGTATCTAAGTTTCGTCATGAAAATAAATATTTATATTGTAATTTGATGCCTATCTGAGCCATGCGACTTAATGTGTTAACTCTGTAAGAGAAACTTCACATAAGCTGGGAACAGATTTGTTCAGTTGAATCTAAAAAATCCAACATGTTGAATACTAGCTAACCTGAGGATCGACAACGTGAAACGTGAGTTTTTATCTTATTTTTATATTTTAAATATACTGTGGTGATATTGCACAGGATTTTCGTGCTCTAAACACTATAAATATTTCATGGCTTAAAAACGCTCTTAGCGTTAAATTTTAATCCTTATATATATATATATATATATATATATGTCGAATCCGAGTTAGTGAGAGATTTGACCTCATCAGTATTTGCGTTTTTTGTTTGTTTTCGTTCAGGTGACCGATTAAATATTTTATCATTGCAAATATCTGCGTTTTGCGAAAAAAAGAACATAACCTTTCATATCTATCTATCTATCTATCTGTCTGTCTAAGTGAGTATAAACTCTAACACGTACTTCCTGGCATAAGCTGATGTAAAACATTTATAACATCGATTTTGTTAGCATTTTCAGCGGGGATTAGAATACGCCAAGTGAATCCCCAAAGGAGAATTAAGACTCTCTATAAAAGGAGTGTTCTATGTATTAAACTAAACTGCATCGGTTTGTGAGGTCTCTATCTTGGAGCATTGGAGAGTGTGGAACCACCCTTTCTTTACCATTACTCTCAGGTCCACTCTAAATCGGAGTGTCCCATTATTGGGTCCTATAGATCTATTGGAAAATTATTTGGATACGATAAGAATATTTATTACCATAAAATTGGGAACAAATTTTTTTTAGATGAAAATATAATTGTTTTCTAAGGATTAGTATTACATACTTGAAATCATATGACTGTGTGCAAACAAATGACTATTATCAAATAAGTATAATTAGTCTAAACCAATATGATGAATATAAATTATAAGTATTACATGACAATAATTGAAACCAGACAAGTGCGTGGAAATTATTTGCATTTGGTAGGAATACTTGATAGTATATAACTATGAATTATCATTGACAAATAAAAGCGCTTAGCCTAGTCGGCTGGGAATGTAGAATACACAGACTGCTTCTCTGCTGACGGGTAAGATTACCCTCTCAACGAGTGTCCTATTTATGACACTAAACTATCTGATGGTGGACTGCCAGTCCTTGGTCTTTGGTCATGGCCATTACTCCCAGATCCACTCTGACCTGGAGTGGTTGTATCTGATAGGGTCTCTTATCTATGGCTCAAATAGATTTAGATTGTGATTGTTATACAGCAAGTGTTGAAAACATTTAACTGTGTAAAAACAAATCATTAATAGAAAATAGAAATATTTGGAACGATGTGTGCAAAAAATTGGCTCAGGCTCTTTTAAAAATGTTATTAACAAAATGTATGGCAAATTATATATCTAATATATATGTATAAAGAACTGGTTCATGGTCTAGTGGGTAGAGTGTTCACTAATGGCCCGGAAGACCTGGGTTCAATCCCAGGTCGAGTCATACCAAAGACTTTAAAAATGGTACTTGATACCTCCTTGCTTAACTCTCAATAATATAAGGTACGTATCGAGTGTAAAGTGGAGCAATCAAGGGAAAGTAGTAATATATATGTATAAAGAGGGTTTGGCATTAAATAACTTACAATGGTTGATATGCCATAAAACCCAACCAAACCAAATAAAAGAGCAATTTTTTAAAAATCAACTGGAATAATGAAAATGTAGTTATTATCAGAATCAAGCATCTACAAATGAATAGAATTTTGGCACCAAATAACCCATAAGAAGTTGAGATGCCGTTAAAAAAATAAACCAGACTAAATCAATTTTTCCACCTCTTTGACTTCTTCTCTTTCTCATAGGTTTGCTCAGACACAGACTCAAACACACACAAATACATACATATATATATATATATATATATATATAAACAAGCATATACATTTTCCTACACCCAAAAAGAGATGAAAAACATAAAAGAGCTTCAACAAAACAACTAAAAACCACAGGGACAATTAATTTCAATGGGACAGTTACAGACACAAAACTAGAGTAAAACAAAATCAAAACAACCTATCAAAACAATCTTTACTATGAAGTAATTTAATTGAAAGGGTGCAATCCAATTGCATGAAGAAGACTAGAACGCCCGAAACACGTGTCGCTCGAGAATACAGAATAATAATTATAAAATCAAAAATTTAAATACCAAATTTTGAATCATTTGCGATTGTGCTTATTTGAACACAAACACACAAACACACACACACACACACACATATATATATATCTTTAAGAAAAAACCAAAGACCGGTTAATTTAGGATTATAAATTTATTTCCATCCAGTTTTTCAGTTTCTGGTGTAAACCAAAAACACGAAGAAAAATATAACAGGACTTCTTCAGATCCAATGGATAAATAAAACAGAATAGACACGTGGGGTGGAGGGGTAGGGGGAAGAGATTAAGGAGTTACCTCCTCGTTTTATTGAATTTCCGTTTTTTTATTTCCCTATTTATTTTTTTTCAAATTTCTTCTGTCAGTTATAATTACGGTAATTTAACTTTTTTATTTATTTGTTTAATTTATTTTCTTTTCATGTAAGTTCGATAATTAACTTTTAAGAGAAATATTAATCTGGTTTAACTGGACCGAATAATACCTATATATATATATATATATATATATATATATATATAATGATCTTCGGGATTTAAAATTGCTGCTCGTATTGATATGCAGGTAAGAATTATGTCTTTCAGAAAAGCAGCCATTATATTTCAATTCCATCGAGTGCATCTATGGAAGTTTTGAACTTTTTTCCCCCCAAACGCCTCTATTCACTTGACATCCAGTGACCAGTTTGCACCTCAGTTCTATCTATTTCGGATTAATTCCTCCAATGAATTTATGACAACCCAAAAGCCTTTAATCGTTGGTTGCAGACAACTGATAACCAGAAATATCTTAATCGTCTTCTTGTTCAATTATTCTTTAAAAAAAAACGGCCCAATAAATATTTTCTTTGTGCATATAACGCGAATGTCCCTAACATTCACGTTATATGCACCAAGAAATTGTAGGTAACATTTTTAACGTGCCCATCTTCATTTGTTTGAATATAGTTAAGTGGTTTCTACTATAATAAATAATTTAATAGCTCTATTTGACCTTTGCCCAGTAGGCTAGGACAGTAGAATACACCAACTGCACCTCTGCAGAGGGTAAGTCCCCCCGCCAAACGAGTGTCCTGGATATGACACTAAACAATCTGATGGTGAGGTTCCAGTGATACTAGAGCTTTGGGGAATGCGGAGTACCTCTTCATTGCTATAGCTCTCAGGTCCACTCTGGCCCGGAGTGATAGCACCTGATAGGGACCTATCTATGGGTTAAATAGAACTAAACTGCATACTTATACTAAACTGAATTTTTTGAAATAGAACTGTTTTTGTATGTTGAACTGAATTGTTTGAAATGGAACTGTTTTTGACATTGAAACTGTACTTACGCAAAACTGAATTGTTTAATATAGAACTGTTCTGACATTCAACTGTGTGTGAACAAAATCTACACTTATATTAAACTGAATTGGTTAAATTATAACTGTTTGACTAAACTGAATAGCTTGAAATCGAAATGTTTTTGACAATTAAACTGTGTACTCAAGGTAAACTGAATTGTTTGAAATAGAACCGATTATTTGTATAAAAATGGATTTGGCATTAAATAATCTTCAAAGTTTGATATGGCATTAAAACTAAACAACCACCAACCAACCAACCATCTATTTGACCCATAGATTGAGCCATATCAGAATAGACGTTGGAGTAATGGCAACGAGTACTCCGCATCCTCCTAAGTTCTAGTTCTTGTGCCTCACTATAATATGTAGTTTAGCGTCATAACAGGACACTCATTAGAGGTGGGGTCTCACTTCCTTGCAGCGATGCAACCAACGTATTCGATAGCCGCCGTGGAAAACTGCTTTGATTAAAAAAGAATATAAACATGAGGGGAAATAAAATTCTAATAAAATTATAGAAAATGCCAAGAAAAAAAATGAAAATTAGCTGCAACTATAATAATAATAATAATAATAATAATAATAATAATAATAATAATAATAATAATAAGGTGATCCACTGGGAAATGTGCAAGAAATTTAAATTTGACCATATGAATAAATGGTATATGTACAACCCAGCACCTGTCTTAGAAAATAACACACATAAACTCCTATGGGACTTTGACATCCACACCGATCACCTATTCTCGACCAGAACACCCGACCTTATAATAATCAACAACAACAACAACAACAACAACAACAACAACAAAAAAAGAGAATTTGCAAAATTGTCTACTTCGCTGTCCCGGCTGACCACAGAATAAAACTGAAAGAATATGAAAAGAAAGATAAGTACCTCGACCTTGCTAGGGAATTGAAAAAACTATGGAACATGCAGGTGACAATCATACCAATTGTGATTGGTGCGTTTAGAATAGTAATTAAAAGATTACTAAAAGAACTGGAGGACTTGGAAGTTGGCAGACGAGTGGAGACCATCCAAACTACTACATTATTGAGAACGGCTAGAATACTGAGAAGAGTCCTGGAGACTTGAGGAGACTTGCTGCCACTCAGACCCCAGTGAAAAACCATCAGCTAACGCTGATGTGAAAAACTCTAATAGTAAGATGAAGAAAAATTATTTAGTACTGGATTGACTTAGAAGTTGATTACAGATGACTTTGATTCTCACCATGTGACCCATGCTTCACGCTTTGAATTAAGCTTTGCTATGCTTAATAAATGATTACAGGGAGGAGATCTCAGAAGGGAGGTAACTCATTACTGCAATCTGTTAAATTATAATTTTCCCACCATCTTAAATTGGTGCTTTTTCACTGAATTCTGAATGACAGAAAGTTTCCTTGTGTCTCCAGGACGTATGGAAATATTCTAGTTGATTTTAACGGTGCTGTGGTCTATATGGCCTCAGTTCTTCCTCTAATTAACATTTCATCGATCCCCTTATCGATTTTCTTGGAGACTGTTTCAAGGGCCTTCAGTACGATTCGGATCACTGTCACCCTAATTTCCAGAGATTTTTCAGCTCTCTGGTAAAATCCAAGTATTTGCCTAGAATTTCGCTTTTTTTTTCACTATGATAAACCCGAATATCAAAATCCATTTGGTAATTTATTTTCTTCTTCTTAATTAAAACAATGTTTCATATTCTGATTGGTCCATTTGTATCAGCAAATTCTTGAGAATTTCTTGCATCTCATTTTCTTTGACAGATGCTGTTATTTGCTAATAACATTTTCCACGTTTTTCACACCAGTTTGATCCTTTTTCTCTTTTGTGTCAATGACAACATGTCACATCAGGTCTCCAGGATCCTCCCAAGTATCCCACCTGATGTTAGTAGTGTTGTACTCAGGAGAGCTTCTTTTCTTCCTTGTAATCTCCAGTTCATCTTTTCCATTTTCTAGGGGACTGTTTCAAGGCTTCCCACAACGATTGCTAACAACGTCATCTTTTTCAACTCTCGAGCAAAATCCAAGTATTTATCCGGCTTTTCACTTTTTTTAAATTTTTACTCAATGGCAAAATCCACAAGTTGATAGGTTTTCTTCTTGTTGATTAAAACTTTGATTGAGGGGTCCATTTGTATCTCAAAGTACAAGAGAATTTTATCGGTCTCAATTTTTTAGGACAGATTCTGGTTTGTGCATAAAATCTCACACCACTCTAACATCAAAACGACCAAGAGCATTTTTGGAGGGTGAGCTGAAAAATTAGTATGTTTCGTCATATCTTCACTCGCTGATGTTTTGACCAATGATACAGGAGCACTGCAATATATGAAAGAAATGCGTGGACCAGAAAAGGAATTATATTGAAACTTCATCTAGACTCATTCTCTGGGAGTACCTTGGTCAGCCTATGAAATTTTTTGCCAAACCTGCTAAATCATTAATATAAAAGATATGCCAGCAATGTGAATTAACAAATGGTGCCGCCCGTGGTGTAATGGTTATCGTCGTAGGAAATGGACACGGCACCTCGAGTTCAAACCCTGGACGAGAATGATTGCGTTTCACATAGCACTTGGAAAGGTATGAATCCAATTATTCTCCCTCCAGCTATGGGTAAATAGTAGGATAGACTGGTTCTTCAACCTTGGTACGGCAACTAGTCTAGGAGAAGGAAAAATCTGAATTCAAACCTGTTAAACTCCGCTTAAAAATTGACCATGTGTCATATCCTGCCCGAGCGGAGGGGTTGGGTAAATAGGATTAACAAATGGTGATTATTACTGTCATAGAATATTTGATTCGCATAATATTTTTTGAAAGCTCTTTGCAATTAATAACTGCCCTGTATTATTCATTTGTCATTTTATTCTTTTATATCTGTATAGATAATCCAAAGATTTGTTTATAACTTTTGTTAGAAAGTCATGAAAAAAAACCCTTCTAAAATGGGAAATATTATTTTGTGATGATTTTAGTAAAAACAAAAACGGCTAGTGTGTATATATATATATATATATATAATTTTTTATCTTTATACCTATTTCTATGACTTTGGGGGCGTGAAAAAAACAGATGATACAATTTGTAAATAAAAAAGATATTACCCAAACTGCTATCTAGAAAAATATTCAATAAAAAAGGAATAAAGAACAACATTCGTACTGTTTGAAAATAATCAACCAGCATCGCAATATCTTGACAAAAGAAAAAAAAAAAAAACACGGACAGAGTTACCTAAGCTAATACGTAAAAGTGCTCAATACACTAAACAGAGCAAAACTTGTAGGACGGGGCCTTAAGCCTCTGCAGGGGATATAATCAGCACATTGTAACCTCTGCCGACTGGGCTACGTACACATATAAATCATATTGTTTTACGTGTAATTAATTTATTTTCATAAACATTATCAATATCGATTGTTATTATTATTATTATTATTATTATTATTATTAAGAGTTGTAGTAGTAGTAGTAGTAGTATTTACAAAGAAGGGTTCTTTACATCATAGAATTACGAACATGAGATAACAAGTGAAAATAAATATCTCTATAGACGTAATGGTCTGTAAAACTTGCTTTCTAATACTTGCTACAAATCAGAGACGAAGAAAAATCGATATTTCCGAGATTCAGCTCCGTATAGCATTCTGTACCAAGTGAGAATCCCCAAGCTGGGATCGAACTTAGATCAGATGCATAAATTACAATAAGAGCTCAATAATCTTGTTTCCGGGTAAAGCATCCTCCCTCAACCCAGTCATGCCCACTGTTATACTATTTTTGTGCGATATTTTGGCATTCGCTTATAATGTCTTTGTGTTTCGTGGATATTGTCTACACTTGTTTTTCTCTTGCGTCCTTTTATTATTATTATTATTATTATTATTATTATTATTATTATTATTATTATTATTATTCCTTCATTAGAGTTTTTCACATCAGCGTAAACTGATGTTTTTTTACTGGAGTTTGAGTGACAGCAAGTCTCCTCAAGTCTCCAGGACTCTTCTCAGTATTCTAGCCGTTCTCAATAATGCTGTCGTTTGGATGGTCTCCACTTGCCCGCCAACTTCCAAGTCCTCCAATCCCTTTTGTAATCCTTGAGTTACTGTTCCAAATGCACCAATTACAATTGGTATAATTGTCACCTGCAAGTTAACAGTTTTTTTTTAATTCTCTAGCAAGGTCGAGGTACTTATCCTTCTTTTCAGATTCTTTTAGTTTTATTCTGTAGTCATCCGGGACAGCAAAGCCGACAATTTTGCAGGTTCTCTTTTTTTTGTTGATTATTATTAGGTCTGGTCTTCTGGCCGAGATTAGGTCTCTGTGTGTCTATTATTATTATTATTATTATTATTATTATTATTAAACTTTCAGATTTATTCCCAGTTTCTTACAATCCCTCACCTGCTCTTAACCAAAGACCTAGTGTGAGGGAAGATAGATTGATAGATAGATAAGGACTAAAATAGAAGGATAGATAGTGACTGAAATAGATAGATAGATAGATAGATAGATAGGAAAAAGAATTCCATAGATAGATAGATAGATATTGCTGCCTCTTTTGGATGTTATTTTTCTATTTACATTGATGGTACAATGTAAAGGAGATGAGCAGTTACACAAAGTATACATTTTTGTATTCTCATATCGGCTGGCACTGGCAGGTATCTTGTTAATGTTTTTATCTGTCCCCTTCTTGATCATACCCAGGGCTCCCAGGGAATGATGGTAGTTTTAATACGCCTCATTTTCCCAGGTCTTTATATTTACGAATTCTATCGTATTCTTTGACTGATATGTTATCATTTGTTGCCACTGATATATCAATTAGAAAATATGTTTTTATTTTATAGTCGTTAATCATTATATCTGGTCTATTGCTCTTTATTTTCCAGTGTGTTTAGATAAGAAAAGCCTCTGAGTATAGAAGTTTCTTTAGCTTCTGTTATTGGTTCTGCTTGGTGTTTTTATTCCATTTTAAAGACTGCGGTATTGTTACTAATTTGTGAGTTTTTCACACTAGCGTTAGTTGATGGTTTCTCACTGGAGTTTGAGAGACAGCAAGTCTCTCCCAGTCCCCAAAACTCTAAGGCATTCCGGTTGATCTTAAAAATTCTACCGTTTGGATGGTCACCATTGGTCCTCTTATTTTCAACACCTCTAGATACTTGATCAATTCTTTGGTGACTGTAACGAACACATAATTTACAACTGGTATCATGTTCCATAGTTTTTTCAGTTCTAGGTACTTATCTTTCTTTTCTCCTTCATTCAGTTTCCCCCTGTGGTCTGCCGGGACGACAAAGTCCACTATTCGGCAGGTTCTCTTTTTTTTAGCTTGAAAGATGGCAAAAAGAAAGATAAGTATCTAGACCTTGCTAGAGAAATGAAAAGACTATGGAACTTGAAAATGATAGTGATACCAACTGTAAATGGTGCACTAGTTACAGTCAACAAAGGATTGATCAATGGACTGGAGGAGTTGTATTTGAGAGGACAAATGATATTATTTTACACTATTTACCAACACCTCCGCTCGGGCAGGATATGACATAAGGTCAATTTTTAAGCGGAGTTTAACAAGTTTGAATTCAGAGTTTTCCTTCCCCTTGACTAGTTGCCTCACCAAGGCTGAAGAACCCAGACTTTACTCATAGCTGGAGGGAGAATAATCGGATTCATACTTTTCCCAAGGGTATTAGTGCTATGTGAAATGCAATCAGCCTCGTCCAGGGTTTGAACTCGAGTTGCCGTGTCCATTTCCTACGACGATAACCATTACACCACGGGCACCTCCACAAATTATTATTTTACACTCCTTTTGAGTTTTCCACATCAGCTGACGCTGATGGTTTTTCACTGGACTTCGAGAAACAGCAAGCCTCCTCAAGTCTCTAGGACTGTTCTAAGTATTGTGGCCGATCTCAACAATGCTGTAGTCTGGATGGTCTCCACTCGTCCCGTTATTTCCAAGTCCTCCAGTCCTTGTACCAATTCTTTGGTGAATGTACCAAGACCACCAAATACGATTGGTGTAGTCGTCACTTTCAATTTTTGGGTTTTTTTTTTCAATTTCCTTGCAAGGTCGAGCTACTTATCACTCTTTTCGCATTCTTTCAATTTTACTCTGTGGTCCGCTGGGACAGCGAAGTCCACAATTCTGCAAGTTCTCTTTCTTTGTTGATTATTATAAGGTCTGGTCGTCTGGCCGAGTTTCGGTGATCTGTTTGTATCTTTAAATCCCAGAGGAGTCTCTGTGTGTCATTCTCCAGGACAGATTCTAGGTTGTCCGTAATATCATTTGTTCGTATGGTCAAACTTCAATTTCTTGCCCACCCAGTCATGCCTAGTCTTATACTCGTTCTGTGCTAGTTTGCTGCATTCGCTTATTATGTGATTGATTGTTTCGTCTCTATCACCATATAACCTACATCTGCTATTTTGTTGCGTCGTATCTATTCTCGCTTTGATATGATAGGTCATTATAGAGTTATTTTGTGTTACTATTAGAAAAGATTCAGTTTCTCTCTTAATGATTCCTTTTCTTAGCCACGTCTACGTTTTCTCGTGTGAGATGTTGCTTGTTAGTCGCTTAAAACATCCATAGGGTTGTTTTTCTTCCCATTTTGGTTTTCTAGTTATTGTCGTTCTGCTGATTCTCGTGCCGTTAGTATTGCTTCTGGTAGCTGTCTTCTGCGCTTTTCTGTGTTGTCTTCGAGTTGTATCGATGCGTCAACGCGGTCTTCAGAACTGGCAACTCCTTTTCCTCCCTCTTTTCTTGACAAATATAATCTGTCAACGTCATCACTGGGATGTAAATATTATTATTATCCTTATGATTACCAATTTAAACTAGTGGCTTTTCATTGAGAAAGTCTTCTCAGGTTTCCGGAATTCTTTTAAGTATACAAACTGATTTAAAAATGCTCTGATTTGGATACTCTTGATTCTTCCTCTGGTCTCCAGTTACCAAAGTCTCTTTAACAGACATTTTGGAGCTGTTTCAAAGGCTCTAGTTACGATTGGAAGTCTAAGAGACAGCATACCGCCTTAAATCTCCAGGATTCTTTAAAGATCCAACCTGATTCTAGCAGTGATTTCAGTTCTTCCTCTAATCTCCTGTTCCTTCAGTTTTTGAGGGCTGTTTCAACAGCTCCAACTCCTACCGTTATATTCCGCAACTTTTTTTGCTCTCTAGCAAGATCCAAGTACTATTATAATCTTTTTGCTTTCTTTTATTTTTTGGTATTGGGAAATCCGTTTGATGACAATTGATTTTCGTCTTGTTAGCAAATACTGGGCCTTGTCGCCTGGTCAGGATTAGGTAATCTTTTTGTATCACTTAATCCCAGAGTATTTTATGCGATATATTTATTTCGGTTTCAATTGCTTTGTTCAAACTTGTTTAATAACAAATCAACCTTCGTGGGTTACATTAATGCCGAAGCCATCCAAGTAGAAGACCAATAGTGATACTATTTAATTCATACTTTTCCTAAGGATATAAATCCGTAACTGAACGTTATGGCGTGACTGGAGATCGAACTCGCTTATTTTGAGGCAGCAGTCCAGTTCTTGAGCCATTATGCCAGGTGGACTCTCTGGACTGATTCTAGTGTATGCATATACCATTTGATTGCAAGTATTCCACGGCAGTGTGAGATGATGGCCTTTCACTGGAGTTTAAGTGACAGCAAGTCTCCTCAGATCTCCAGGACTCTTCCCAGTATGCTGGCAGATCTTAAATGCTGTAGTCTGAATAGTTTTGATTCGTTCCTCGATTTCTAACCCTACCAATTCCATTTCAAAGCCTTTGGGGACTGTTCCAAGTGAACCAAGTACAATCGGTATCACCGTCACTCTCATGTTCGACAGCTTTTTAAGCTCTCTGGCAAGATCTAAGGACTTTTTTTCACTATGTGGTCTGCAGGGGACAGCAAAGTCCATAATATGGCAAGATCTCTTTTTTGTTAATTATCACTAAGTCTACTTTTCTGAACGGGAGATTATTGCTATTATTATAATTATTTACTCCTTTAGTGTTTTTCACATCAGCGACATCTGATGGTCTTTCACTGGAGTTTGAGTGACAGCAAGTCCCCTCAAGTCTCCAGGACAAATTTGCAAATTGCAAATTGCTAATTTTCTTTTTTTTTTTGTTGTTGTTGTTGTTGATTATTATAAGGTCTGGTCTTCTGGCCGAGATTAGGTGATCAGTGTGTATGTCAAAGTCCCATAGAAGTTTATGAGTATTATTTTCTAGGACAGGTACTGGGTTATGCATATACCATTTATTCGTATGTTCAAATTTAAATGTCTTGCATATTTCCCAGTGGATTATTATTATTATTATTATTATTATTATTATTATTATTATTATTATTATTATTATTATTATTTCAGGAGAACGACAGCAATTTTCCATCAAAATGCCCGATATGATTTTTTAAAGAATCTAAGCTGAATATAAAAGCTGAATATTTGGCAGAACTCTGAATTATTTATGTATGAATAACATATATATATATATATATATATATATATATATATATATATATATATATTATATATATCTGTGTGTGTGTGTGTGTGTGGTGTGTGTGTGTGGTGTGTGTGTGTGTGGTGTGTGTGTGTGTGTGTGTGTGTGTGTGTGTGTTACTTACCGAGGAAACAATTCCACATGAATTTTATTAGTGTAATTTACAAGAAATACTCTTAGAAAATGGAGCAATTTCCACTCCATTTTACAACTGGATGACACTTATTGTGGAGTTTGTATTCAATCAAATTCTCGAAATAATAGATATGTCCCTTTGAAAGGTTAATTATAAAAATTTCATTTCTTATCATCAACGACCGCCGTAACAATGAGAAACTAAAATTTTTATTGTTTTATCTCTTAAACATCACTTTCAAAATCTTTATGTTGCTTCTAGGTCTCCAATCATTACTGCGATTAATGTCAGTTTTATTCCCCATTTAAAAAAAATTCGTCTTATTCTTTTTTCCATTGTAAAAATCCTTGTTTGTATTTTTTAATTCTTTCTGCCAGTTTAACTTTCAGTAAGACAATGAAGAAACATTTCATTATTTTTACTCTTTTTTCATTCTCATATAAAATACATTCAATAGTATTTTCAAGTTTATGTTTAATACTTCCATAAAATGAAGGTAAATTAAAGGTGGAACTTCTTATATATAGTCGTTTTTTTTTTTTCAAAATTCAATGAAACGGTCACTTTGGATATAAAAGAAACCAAGGGCTCAAAGTGTTGAATCTGTTGATAATGCAACACGGTATAGTGTGACTGATAAACAATGAAATAAGTAAAATAATTAATAAATATTGGCAACTGTGTTTAAATATTAGGGCTCTTAATTTGTCGTCTTTTAATTGGTTCTGACTGACAACGGGAGGGAATTCAATGATGAAACTTTTCACGATATGGTACAAAACTACTGCAGCCGAAAGACCTCAAAGCATAGAGAGAGAGCGAAAGAGAGAGAGGGAGAGAGAGAGAGAGAGCGCTAAAATATGGAAGATGGTAATTGCTCTTTTGGTTCGGTTTAGTTCCTTTGTTTAAAGGCATGTCAACCTTCATGACTTATTCATTGTCAAATAAGAGTAGTGGTATATCCTGGGAGAATAAGGGGGTTCATACATTTTCCATGCGTATTAGTCCGAAAGTGAACGTGATAGCGCGAATAGAGTTCGAACTCGCTTACTATGATGTCATAGTCCAGCACATTAATCACAATGCGACAGTAAATGCCTCTTTGGACATTGCATTGGCGTGGGGGGGGGTAAGCGCGAAAAACAGCGAGCATAATATCAACAGGTTTACTTGTTGGTCTTGGGTCAGAATCCTAACCTCACCAACAATTTGGTTAAGCGTCCTTCTACCTAAATGGTGTTTGGTTTGGTTTGGCTTTATGGCATATCAAACGTTGTAGGTCATTTAATACCAAATACATTTTTATACATTCAACAGTTTTCTTTCTTTGTTTCTTTTTAATGGCATATCAACCTTTGGAGGTTATTAAACACCAAAGCTATTCTCCTCGAAGAACAGTAGAGGTACTATTTAACCCATAGCTGGGAGGATAAAGGGGTTCATACCTTTCCCAAGGGTATTTGCCCGAAAATGAGCGTAATAGCGTGACTAGAGTTCGAACTCGCTTACTACGATCCTGCAGTCTATCGCTTTAACCATAACACCACGAGGACATCCCACCTTAAACA
>OY757940.1:2225932-2385932 GCA_963585895.1 Sepioteuthis lessoniana | reverse complement strand
ATATATAGTATATGTCTCTTGCGTATATATATATATATATATATATATATATATATATATATATATATATATATATATATATATATTCAATAAGTAGGGGTTGTTAAACAACAAAGTTCACCGATGGGTGTTGTGTTTTTTTAAAGAAAGCGTTGATCGTGCCACAGTCACCTTCCTCAGCAACAACTTTCTCTGTCACTTTATATCCTTTCCCTTATCGGAGAGCGGCAAAAATGAGGATGGCGTGCGTTAACGAAAAGGAGGAACCTTTCTCTCACTTCCTCTCTCTGTCTCTCTTTGTCTCTGTCTCTGTCTCTCTCTCTGTCTCTCTCTCTCTCTCTCTCTCTCTTTCCACTACTTTCTTTCTCACTTACCTTCTCTCTTTCTTTTCGGTTCTTCTTTTCTTTAGCTGCAGGTGCATTTCTCCCTCTACAACCGTGTGTGTGTATGTGTGTGTGTGTGTGTGTGTGTGTTCATGTGCGTGCGTGTGTGTGTATGTGTGTGTGTGTGTGTTCCAATATACATATATATATACATATATATATATATATGCCTATATGTATATACATATATATATATATATATATATATATATGTGTGTGTGTGTGTGTGTGTGTGTGTGTGTGTATGTGCGTGCGCGTGCGTGTGGATGTATGTGAGCGCGCTCGCGTGCGTGTGTGTGTGTGTGTGTGTGTGTGTGTGTGTGTGTGTGTGTGTGTGAGTGAAGATGTTCGAAAAAAGACAGGTGTGTGCGGGGGTGTGTGGGGTGGGTTGGTACAAAGGAGCACTTTCCGAAAGCAGGTAGGAGAAGCAGTAGTAACAACAAAATTTTTAGTCGCATCTGTAAATGCGGTAGCAATAGAAGCAGTAACGAAAGCAACACTTTGAACTGCATTGTTGATTTTATAAATAAAACACATTTGGTTAAATATTCTTATTTTGGGACAACTTCTAATTATTAATTTTTTTTAAAAATCGCTTTTATAAAGACAACGAAGTAATTGTAACAAGCTTTTTTTTTCTGTTGTTTTTTTTTTTTAAAGTCCAATCCCGTTTTCCGATTTTAATTCTATTTCTACTGCGTATGCAACAGACGAATATAGATTGGTATGTACCTGTGTGTTTTTCGAGCTCGTCTATAGTATGACCCTTGCTTTATTGTCACGGATATTATCTATTTTTTTAAAATAAAAGTGTAGCTTTCCTATCCTACTCAGGATATCAAAATTTCAACCTGACAAAATTGTTTCTAGGGATTAAGCTGATGCCAAATTTTTGCCTAAAACGTAAGTCGTCAAAATTCGACCTATACACATGTATATACGGTAAGTCTTGGATTTTCGCCACACGCATGCGCCAACGAAGAACGAACTCACTATTAATGGTGTTTGAGACAAATGTTATATCCATTTCAACAACTACAAAAACAATTTTAATAATAATAAATGATGATAATAATAATAATGATAATAAAACCTTCTTTAAATATCTTTTACACCATATATTTACAAGTTAATTAGCAACAAGTGTTTGTGTACGCGAAAATTCAAAGTGTTTTCTTTTTTATTCAAAAAATAAAAAAATAAAAACCAAACACGGTTTTTCATTGTCTTAGAAGTTTAGGAGATATAACAACGGCTCAGTATTGATAATAAAAACGATTAAACGGGTTCGAATTTTGACTGAGACTGTATGTGTTCACTTAAACTCTATCAATACCGGTTCCAGAGCATGGAGTGGGGGGGAGGTTATTGTAGGTCATCGGGTGGAAAAAATCTAACCGTTCAGAAAAGGAAGAAAAAATACTACCATAATAAATAATAATATATTTGTTCAGGCGTACAGAGCAGGCATAGTATTAATATCTGACTCACAAACAATGAGTCAGTCTCATGTTTTCAGAAAACGAAATCGCTGGAAACTTTTGCACACTCAGAATAAGAATTATTTCCATTTTAAGAAGATCGAATCAGTTTAAATGAAATACACACTAGCAGCACCATTCTTTTTTTTTTTTTTTTCATGTAACATTTAAAAGATGATGTACCCGATTTTGTTACTAAACTTAGTCAAAATAACTCGAATGATTCCTGTGGAGGTTAGCAATGGTTGTAACAGCTTTTAAGCTCTTACTACTGTCGGAGCCGTAAAATCATCGTGTGTAGATGGTTTGTATCTGGATATTCTTCTTTATACCATCAGTCTTTATATTTGCAGGTTGTTTTATTCAGTTCTCGAGCATGGTCCTTGTATTTTTTCAATTTTTCACTTTCTTTCCATTTTACTCTGTGGTCCGCGGGTATTTCTACGTCTGTGGTCTGGGAGATCTGACTTACGGTCCAGTCACACTTAAACAATAGTTCTCGCGTGATCACCGACATTAAGCAGCTTTAAGCCTGGTTAGTATTTAGATGGGTAGCCACGAGAGAACAGCAGGTCGTGAAAGCTGACTAAAGCCTATGTGCCTAACTAAACAAATCTTAATAAACAGCAATAATAACAGAGATGGATTTAACAGTTAACAAGCGGTTTCAGTTGGTTTATTTTTATCGGCATATCAATACCTTTATGGGTTATTTAATGCTGAAACTTTATCAATTTCTATATGTCTGGCCGTAACCATAACTGTATTTTTAATGGAGGTCTTCTCGCGATGTGACGGCTTACACGCTGGACTGGGATATCGTAGGAAGCGAGTTCAATCTTCAGTCACACTATCACGTTCAAGAAAGATATTAACTCTCTTACCCACCAAATATGGATTGAATTGTACTACGACTATTATTCCCTTAAGATGGTATTGGCATTGAATAAACCTCAAAAGTTGATATGCCATTAAACAAAGAATACAAACATTTTTTTAATGTATTTTTATTGCATTTTTTATTTGTCTACCGTCGTTTGTTTGTATTATTATATGATATCAAATATTTCTATTTCATACAGATTTTTACATCATTATAAAGTAAAGTACAGTCGGCGACTGTAGTCGAGGATGACTCCCAAGTCTCCCTTTTCAATAGCTACTACACCGAGGCGTAAGGGAGTGCGCTACTCTTTTCCCTTGAATTGCTCCACTTTAACCTTGATCCGTACCTTAAAATGCTGAGTGTTAAGCCAGGAGGCATCAAGTACCATTTTTTGAGTCTTTCGTATAACTCAACCAGGGATCGAACACAGGTGCCTTGATGGAACACTCTAACCATTATACCAACAATAACCGGACACCATTATAGTTTAAAGTAAATATTCCTAATTAATAATAATCATCTATTTTCACACTGTTCTATGGTTCACTTACTCCAATCTAATTCCAATAATTTGCACAATTATGTAGTTTCAAGTAACTTATTAAAATATTGTATAAACAATTATAATTAAAATAAATACAGTTAGATGGTTATAAGTATTTTTATCTAACATTAACAATTCTATTTAATAATAAATTATTTGCACACTTATGTTTTCATTCATTCTTCATCATCATCATCTTGTCGTGCCATCAACACGGATATCCCTGACCCTATCTCGCCACTCCTCTCTATCATTCATCGCTTCTGCAGGTCTTCAGGGTTACACCCCTTATCCTCACAGAGCTGCTGTATGTAGGTTAGAGTTGGTCGCCCTGCTTTTGCACGGCCATATGAAGGGATCCATTGGAGTACATCACTTATGAGCTCGTCCCTGCTTCTTCAGCAGTGTCCGGCATGTCTGGTTCGTCTAACTTGGATAGTTTTCGTGGTGGGAGGTAGGTGGCCGTACTGCTGCTGCTTTGTGTGTTGTTGCCTCCATGACTTGTTCAATATTGCTCACAGCAAGTTGTAGTTGCTGTCAAGCTTTTTCTTCAGCCGTTTAGTTAGCGTCAATGTAGTGCATCCATATAGCAGTATCGACACGATCGCTGCTTGGAAGAAACTGCGTTTCATTTTATTGGTTAGGTCTGACTTCCATATAACCGATAGCCTATGTAAAATGTATTCTTATCCAACACTAATAACATCGAAGCAGATGTACAGTGGAGGAGTCCTTGTGGTGTAGTGGCTAACGTTCTAGACTGCGATATCTTAGTGAGCGAGTTCGAATTCCAGTCGTATTATTATGTTTACTTTTGAACTTATAACTTTGGCAAAAGTATGAACAGTCTTATTCTCCCACCCCCACACCGCTAGTGATGGTTTAAATTGCATCACTACTGTTTTTCTCCAAGGATGGCTTTGGCATTACATAACCCAAAGAGGTTGATATGTCATTAAACAAAGAAACCAAACCAAGATTTTAAGAAACAATAGCTACAACCTCTCCGGGCCGAGAGTTTATGCGAGTAATGGCAACGAAGGAGTACTTCCCATTCCTCAGGGACCCAGAAGTAGAGCCTCACCACCCACTTATTTTATGGTGTCATACTCAGGATACCCCTTTGGTGAGGAGTCGTAATTCTCTTTAGGGGATCCAGTCGACGTATTCTAAGCCTCACTTATTGGGATCATTTCAACTGAATTTGATTCTAACTGAGTGTTCTTAATTCTGATATTGGGCTTAGCTTAGCTTCGTAAATGACAAGTCTGGTAAATCATAATTATTTATTCTTTGTGAGTTTTGATTGGCGTTTATTCACTGAAGCCTGAGGGATCGCATGTCTCTTCAGACACTCTTTTCTAAATAGTCTTACTTATCTTGACAGTGTTGTCATCTGAATGGTCTCAACTCTTTCTCTGATCCATTATTTCCCCAAACACTTTTCCGTGCCTTTCACAACCATTTCAAAGACACTAAATACAATTGATATTAGCATCAACTTAATGTTCAACAGCTTTTTCAACTCTCTGGCAAAATCTAGGCATTTTCTACCTTTTCATTTTCTTTCATTTTCTCTCTATGGTCCGCCAGAATAGCAACATTCACAAGCAGATAAGTTCTTTTCTTCTTGTTAATCAACTCTTAATCTGGCCAAGATTGGATAATTTGTTACTATTTCAAAATCCCTGGGAATTTTTCTGGATCTTATTTTCTAGAACACATTCTTATTAGTGCATAATACCATTTGTCTGGATGTTCTAATTTTAAATCTTTGCACAATTCCTAAAGGATCATCTTTCCTACCCAAACATGTTTACTTTTGTATTCCATTATTTGCTGAAATTCGCTGATGTGGTTAACTGAATTGTCTCTTTTACCATCAATCAATCTTTTAATTTTAGTTTTTAGTTCGTTTTTTTATCATAACACTCCGGTTGTTGTCTCTACAACAGCGTGGAGAAGCACATATCTGAGAAGATGAAAGATAATCATCCGCCGAGACTCAAACTCACGTCTCCTTTTCCTGTCTCGGGGAAGTCTAGTTGTTGTATACATATATATACTGGATACATACCGACGCAATGATAACAGACGCATGATAATTAAGATGCAGGAATGACGCAAGAAGACTTCTCTCAGTTTATTGCAAGGGTTCGAAAGGGTTGTTCAAGGTTTGCATGTGAGAGGGTGCTGGAGACCGAACATAAACTTCATATTTTGACCCCACTGTTATGACCGTCACGTTGTGTCTTTCTTGTTCTCCTGTTGTTCAACCGGAGGCCTAGGGCTCACTTTATCGGGGGTTTCCGAGAGCCCCCTCGGTCGGGTGTGGCCTTCCCTACCACATCTGGTCTCTAGCTGTCTGGAATTCTACTGGCAACTGCTTTGGCACCCAACTCAACTCAATTATATAATAATTCAACGCCCACACGATCGCCCACTGGATCTTTGAAATTGAATGTTTAATCGTCATCAAGCGGAAATAACTGTCATGCAGTTCAGAGGTTACTCTCTTCCGGTGCATCACTGTAGTGGCACAATGGGACCTTCACCTTGTCCCATATCATAAGCCTTAATCCGCCCACGCGATCTCTTTCGATTACTGGCCATTGGAATGCGTCATTTCCTTCCGGTGTATCACCTTGAAATAGCATTTTTGGGCCGGGTCGAGGGTCAAAATATAACATAGTTATTTGTACCAAATGATGTACAAATTGCAGACACCAAAATTGCACTTATAACACATATTCTAATTTCGTCTTAGTCTGTTGACCAGATATTTGTTCTTATACAATTAGAGTCTCATGCATCATTTTATTTACTTTTAATTTTAGAGAGACCATTTTGAATTATTATTATTTTATTCTTTACAAGTTTTCAGATGAGGGGCAATTGAGGTTTTCTTCTTTGAAATCCACGTGACAGCAAGACTCCTCGTTTCTCCAAGATTCTTTAAAGTATTCTGATTTTGGCAATGCCATGATCTGGAAAGTTTCAATTCTTCTTCAGCTTACTATGTCCCCCATTCTCTTTCCTAGCTTTTTCAAGATTATTCCGACGACTCCGATTAGAATTGGTATCACTGTCACCGTTATGTTCCATACCTTTTTAAGTTCTCAGGCAAAGTCATTATTTTTACCATATTTTTCGCTTTCCTTAACATTCACAAACTGATCAGCTGAAACGGCGAAGTCTTCAAGGGGACAAGTTTTTTTTTTAAATTTAAATTAGATCTAGTCTTCTTGCCTTGATTGGGTGATCTATACCCAAGTGAGTTATTACTAACTAAGATTAGTTTCTCACAAGACTAGATTTATGTAACCCACACTAAGAACTGAACATACGAACGATGGTTTGCTAGCCTAGTCTGTGAACCATTACCCTATACGAGGTGCGCAGGGAAAATCACAAAAAATTGAAAGCGTCGGCAATCCAATTACACAGTATTGAAAATTTAAAGATGATTGTATATATAGTTTAAAAAATAATCGAAGTGTTATTTTAAAAAACACTCTAATATGAGTTGAAAAAAGTATCCTGGTGTATAATCTTCCGAAAAATTGTTCATATACAAAGTTAGATTTTCCTTTTTATCATTATCTCACAAAGTATTGTGCAACAAATGAATACAGAACTAGTAGTCCTTTATCAGCATCACCAAGGCGTAAAGATTTCCATAGTTCTCTCTCTCTCTCTCTCTCTCTCTCTCTCTCTCTCACACACACACACCATCCGTACCTATAGTAGATCACTCTTGGTCAGTCGACTAAGCAGCATCTAATATCCACGCAGAATTGCTTAATTTAAGTTTTAATTTTCTGTCAAATTTGGTGTGCCCTTACGTTTGGAACCATTGAAGAACGTCCCTTATGAGTCCGTCCAAATTACTCTAGCATATCTTGCTCGTCTTATTTTGATGGTTAGTAAGATGGAAGATAAGTGGCCGTAGGGTTTTGCTTCCAGGATTTATTCAAAGCAACACACAGCATCTTTGTGTAGTTCCCATTATAGTATTGAGTCGATTACAGCTAAGAGGACTTCTTATTTTATTTCATCAGGAGAATCAGATTTACTTATGCTCATTAACCTGTCAATAGCAGTCCATACAATGGAAACGGATATCATTAGGTATTATTCATTATAAAATTCCAGAGTTTTGAAACTCTCAAATAAAAAATATGAGAGGGGCGTCCCTGTGGCGGAGTGGCTAACCTGCTCGACTGTGACATCGTAGGAAGCGAGTTCAATCTTAGCTCGCGCTATTTTGTTCTCTTTTGGTCTGATACTTTTGGAAGAGGTATAAACTTCCTCATCCTCCGACCTATTGGTTAAATAGCATCACGGTTGTTCTCCTATAAGGGGGGCGTTAGCATTAAATAACCCACCAAGGTTGATATGCCATTAAACAAAGACACCGAAACCAAGCTTCAGTCACGCTATTAAATTCACTTTCAGACTAATACTCTTACGAAAGGCATGAACCCTCTTATTCCTTCAACTCTTGGTTTAATAGTATCCATGCTGTTCTTCTCCAAGGGTGGCTTTAGCATTAAATAACCCACAAAGGTTGATATGCCATTAAACAAAGAAACCATTATAGACAAATAAGTGCAAGTTGAGTTCCTGTGGTGTAGTGACTAATGTGCAAGACTGCAAAATAGTTCTAAGCGAGTTCGAACTCCTTTCAGGCTATTATGTTCCCTTTTAGACTAATAATCTCGAAAAAAAAGTGGGAATCACTTTATCTCGCCACCAGCTGGAGGTTAAATTGTTCTACTCCTTGAAGGATGGCTTTGGCATTAAATAACCTACAAAGATTGATACGCCATTAAACAAAGAAATCAAACCAGAACACAAAAAACGTTAGTATACTTCTTATCCAAGGAATTTTATTCTTGTTTAAAGAGTTTCTATTGACTTTAGTAATAAATAATATCTAATACGAGGATCATTAAATAAGTTTCCAGACTTTTTTTTCGTATCGGCACTTTTATTGATAGTACACACATGAAACTCTAGTCCCCTTCGAAGTAATCTCCTACGGCTGCAATGCACTTGTTGCACCATTCCAACAACTTCTGAAAGGCCCCATGGAAGTCCTCTTGTGTGAGCGTGTCAATGACCTTCGTCACAGCCTCTTTCATATCCTCAATTGTCTCATAACGACAGCCTCTGAGCTTAGGGAATAACCAAAAGTCACAGGGAGCAAGCTCTGAACCACAGGGAGGCTGAGGAACTGTCTTGATGTCTATCTTGGTCAAATAGTCTGTGACAAGGATAGAGTTGTGGACTGGTGCATTGTCCTGGTGAAAATGCCACCTAGCCGATTTGAAGAGGGCTGGCCTCTTCCGACGGAATCTCTTCCTGAACTCCCTTAAAACCTCAACATAGTAACCCTAACCCTAAACCTTTGGCCAATCAACTCTGGTGCATTGACTTCCTTACTCCCCTCCACACCTCTCATCATCCCTCACAGACTCCCTGCCTTCTTGAATCTCTTATGCCACTCAAAACTTCATGCTCGATTCATGCAAGATGGTCGGTCCAAAAGCAGTCTGAAGCATTCCATACATTTCTGTGGCATTTTTTTCCAAGTTTAAAATATAATCTTATTGCGTATCGTTCTTCTAAAGTGTCAGATTGCATTTTGAAATTCACACCAGCTGTGACAATCAGGCTTTAGTAGGGTGTATTCCAATTGCTGCTGTAGCTGTTCATTTGAACTTGAAATCATAAAAATTGGTCAGTCATCTCATAAGATGTATAGCAATAACATAGTGAATTTTCAAGAGTCTCTACCAATTGTAAATGCCCATAAGAAAAGTGTTTGGAAACCTATCGTATGCAACTCGTATATATATCAAGCTGCATAATATATTATATATAAATAGACATTTTCGCTCGGAATATAGAAAAGACTGCCTTCCATACTTGTAAAGATATGCACTACTTCGCAGACTGCCGTTTCGATTTCAGCTCCCAGAAGTAACACCCTGAATCGCGATCTGTCATAATGTTGTCCAAGTTACTGTCAGCTTCTGCCTCGTCGTGGCACAGTAAATCCTAAAAGTTTCAACAGTAATAGCCCTGTCGGCGGGGCTTAGAAATGCTAACTGTATCCCCTGCCGAGGTGTAAGACTCCACCCCCCCAACAAAAATGTCTATTCTGAGTATGCATTTGCTATCGAGGCTACAGTTCAAGAGCTCTGAGAACAGTGAAGTAAATCTTCATTTTCATTACTCCTAGGTCCACTCTTCCTTGGAGTGCTTGTACTTATTATGGATAAAGAAAGATATGTTTGAAAATTATTAGAACACGTACAATCATATAACAGTAAAAACAAAATATTTTTAGTTAATATAAATTGTTACTTGAAACCATATAACTGTATAAATTACTAGTATTCGATAAGATTGCCCAGGTGGCTGGGGGGCTGTAGAATACACCAACTGCACCTCTCCAGGAGGGATAAGACCCCCCCTCCAATGAGTGTCCTGGATATGACACTAAACAATCAGATGGTGAGGTTCCAGTGATGCTGGGTCTTTGGAGAATGCAGAGCACCCCATCATTGTCATTGCTCCCTAGTCCACTCTGGACCGGCGTGGTAGCACCTAATAGGGCTCTATCTATGGGTTAAATAGAACTAACGGCGTTCTTATGCTCAATTGAATTGTTTGACAAAACTGAATAGCTTGAAATAGAAATGTTTTTGACAATTAAATCGTACTTAAATTTAAACTGCGTGCTAATGCTAAACTAATTATTTGAAATGGAACTGTTTTTTTGACATTGAAACTGTTCTAACACTAAACTGATTTGTTTAATATAGAACTGTTTTGACATTTAACTGTGTGTAAAGGAAATCTGTACTTATACTAAACTGAATTAACTGAATTAGAACTGCTTGACTAAACTGAATAGCTTGAAATAAAAATGTTTTTCACAATTAAACTGTACTTACATTTAAACTGCGTACTTATGTTAAACTGAATTGTTTGAAATAGAACTATTTTCATAAACTGTACTTATTGACAATGAAACTGTGTACTCATGCTAAACTGAATTGTTTGAAATAGAACTGATTATTTGCATAAAAATGGATTTGGCGTTAAATAACCTACGAAGGTTGATATGCCATAAAACCCAACCAACCAACCAATATTCGATAAGAATACTAAAGATAATGTCATTACAAATAGATTATTGATGTTAGATAAGAATACTTGAAACGGTATCATTACTTGCAGATTATTCGTGTTGATATAAAATAATGTTGGGGAGTACCCGTGGCGTAATGGTTAAAGTGCTGGACTGAGGCTTTAGAGGAAGCGAGTTTTTATTGGTATCACGTTCATTTATAGCCTGAAAATCATTAGGAAAGACACGAACCTTCTTACCCCACCCAGATATGGGTTAAATTGTATTACTGTTGTTCTTTGACAAAGATGTCTTTGGCACTAAATAACCCACGAAGGTTGATATATCATTAAACACAGAGACGAAACCAAATCACATAGTATAATGCAAATAAATGATAATAGAAAAATCAAAATTACAATTAAGACAGAATGACGGAAAATTGAAACCTCTGCTGCCATACCACCAATACTCATACCTGATTTTTTAGGCTAACATAATGAAATACTGATCATTAGTTTCGAAGCAATTATAGCGTATATTTACAATAGCAAAATATCTTTAAAAAAGGCAAGTTAATATTACACCTGGTTGAATGAATGCAATGTAGTAATCTAATCACGTGATTTAGTAATACCTTTGGATGACGAGTATTTTATCCTGGACACAAAGTAAATAGCTTTGCCAATCTGAACACTGCAGAATATCAAGCAATCATATTTCCCGCTGAAACTGAGATAATATCAGTTAAGTTACTTGTTGAATTGAACATGAAAGTTCTTTATTTAATCAACCTTTTCTCACTGATGTACATCTGAATAAAAATAGAAATTTTAATTCTTCATGATAGAAATATGAGTTCTGTTTTGAGACCACACTTTTTACCAGAATTTTATCATTTCTAGATGAACTTTACACAATAAAAACGAATATTATTAGGCGTTATTTATCATCAAACTCTTCAACCTTCAAACTCCGTAGCAAAAAGTAAAATTACGGCATCTAACACAAAATAAAATTTCATAAATAGGTATGAGGTGTACTTTTTTTTGAACTGCAATATATTCATATTTTGGTTATATAATTTCAATGCAGTAAATTTTGTTTATTGATTACTAATAATATCTGTTTTTCTTTTATAGAATTCCACTAAGCCCTGGTGATTTGGTCAAGAAGAAAAATGCATAAGATTTGAGATACTTCAAAGTGCCGTCTCTTCTGCGATCTTCTCATAAAACTCAATCTTTTATTACAGTTCCTCATCATGGGGGGTAGATTGTTGGTTGGGTTTTATGGCATATCAACCATTGTAGGCTATTTAACGCCAAATCCATTTTATGCAAATAGTTCTATTTCAAACAATTCAGTTTAGCATGAGTACACAGTTTCATTGTCAAAAACATTTCTGCTTCAAGCTATTCAGTTGAGTCAAATAGCTCTATTTCAGCTAATTCTGTTGAGTACAGATTTTGTTTACACAGTAAAATGACAAAACAGTTCTATATATAACAATTCAGTTTAAATGTACGAGGATCATTAAATAAGTTACTAGACTTTTTTCGTATGGGCACTTTTATTGATAGTACACACATGAAACTCAAGTTATCTTCGAAGTGATCTCCTCCAGCTGCAATGCACTTGTTATACCTTTCCAACAACTTCTGAAAGGCCCTATGGAAGTCCTCTTGTGTGAGCGTTTGAATGACCTTCGTCATAACCTCTTTCATCTCCTCAATTGTCTCATAACGACAGTCTCTGAGCTTAGAGAATAACCAAAAGCCACTGGGAGGAAGGTTTGGACAATAGGGAGGTCGAGGAACTGTCTTGATGCCCATCTTGGTCAAATAGTCTGTGACAAGGATAGAGTTGTGGACTGGTGCATTGTCCTGGTGGAAATGCCACTGACCCTATTTAAAGAGAACTGGCCTCTTCCGACGGAATCTCTTCCTGAACTCCCTTAAAACCTCAACATAGTAACCCTAACCCTAACCCTTTGGCCAATAAACTCTGGTCTATTGACTTCCTTACTCCTCCCACGCCTCTCATTATCCCCCACAGACTCCCTGTCTTCCTTGAATCTCTTATGCCACTCAAAAACTGATGCTCGATTCATGCAAGATGGTCGGTCCATACGTTTCTGTGGCATTTTTTCCAAGTTTAAAACACAATTTTATTGAATACCGTTCTTCTAAATTGTCCTGACGTCCAGATTGCATTTTGAAATTCACACCAGCTGTGACAATCAGGCTTTAGTAGGGTGTATTCCAATTGCTGCTGTAGCTATTCATTTGAACCTGAAATCATAAAAATTGGTCATACTGAATTTTCAAGAGTCTACAACAATTGTAAATGCCTGTACAAAAAAGTCTAGAAACTTATTGAAGGCTCCACAGTTTCCTTGGGGAAGGGGTCTTACCCCTCTACAGAGGGGTGCAGTCGGTGTATTCTACAACCCCTGCCGACTGGGCAATCATTGAATGTAGATAAATACCTTGGCTACGTCGAAGAAGATCAGTCGCTAGAATCCTTTCCATATTACATTTTTTTACAGTAACTTTCTTCCTGATTAAGATATCTTAAGATATTATTTGGTAAGATACTGAGGCTCTGGTTTGGGGAGCTGTCTCCCTTGGTTGAATTTCCTTATTCCATAAGGAAGAGTCTGCGTCAGGATCAATATCCGATGTCTGACACCTTAAAAAGAAAATGTCACGGAAGCTAAACTGTTTATGTCCTTCTTTTAGTTTTAGGATCCCCACTTTAAACACGACATTTTAAAACAGTTCACCTTTCGTGGGGAGGCCTATAAATATCCCTACCACAAAGACTAAGATTTATATCGTTTTTCGATGCTTTCTTTTTCTTTTTCTTTTTCTTTCCTTTTTTTTTTCGAAATGATAAAGCTTTTTGCTTTAACACGCTTAACGACATTCATCGATATGTTTTTAAGAAAGCCATTAACTCCAACCTACAGCGCGGCAATTATTTTCCTGGAAACATAAAAAATGTGTGTGTGAGAGGGAGGAAGACACTTCTCAGGACAACGTAAATTGGTAACAAACTGAAGACTAGAAAAAATTTGATGGGAGAGGAACTGAGAATCTCCTTCCTTAATTAAATTCTACCCTTTTCAAGAATATTGGAATTATAACACCTACAGGATTTTCACCTTGTACAAAACACAAAGAACAGATAATCTTTTTTTTTAAGAGTGTAGATAAAAATGTATTTTTATCAATAATTATAATTTATTAAGCTTTTCTTTCAAGCAGTTACAGAATTATTCAAAACTTTCATCGAAAGTTATATTCTACCAAAGTTCATCCTCTTACATCTAACAATATGTGAAATATAAGAACCCACGCGAGACTGTTTTCCTCAATAACGTTCCATTATGAATAAAAATCCTTTATATAACTTTTTTCATTGATCTAATCAAGAATTTCAAAAGTCTGTTTGTAAGGTCTCATTTTTTTTGGATGTTGCCAAGAGCAGCCACGTTACTTTGAATGATATCTAAGGATTATCCTGGCCCTGTCAGCTGGGTGGGGGCAGAATACACTGGCTGCATCTCTGCAGCGGAGTAAGACCTCCCCAAGAAGTGTCCTGGGTATGACACTAAGTAATATGATAGTGAGGCTTCAGTAATGCTGGAGCTTTGGGTATTGCTGAGTACCTCTTTATTGCTATCCTTCCCAGGTCCACTCTGGCCGGGAGTGGTCGCACTTGATAAGGTCCTATGGGTCAAATAGTACTGTTTGTCATTTAAATTGAGTACTTAAGCTAAACTTAATTGTTTGAAATTGAACTGTTTTGACATTTAAACTGTGTATTTGTATTCGATAAGGATTGTCGCTGGCACAGAAAAGCTGTTTTGGAAGGATCGAATATGACACGAGTGATACGACTATCAATTTCCCAAGAATCTTAGTTTCATCGATATTTGGTGCCTGTACGACCCTGTTGTCGGGACTTAGAATATGCTGACATTGTCCCCTTCTAAGGGGTAAGACCCAACAGAAAGGGGCATCCTGGATATGACACTAGACTTTATGAGATGGTGAGGTTTCAGTTCTAGAGCTTAGAGAGTGTGAAATACCCCTTTATTGCCATTACTCCCAGGTCCACTCTGCCTTGGAGTGGTAGTACCTGTTAGGTTCCCATCCATACGTCAAATATAGCTGTCTAAAATGTATTCGTATTTGATTGGACTGTATGCAAAAGAAACTCTTAAGAAACATGTAAATGTGAACGCAATTCCCTAACCTCTCGGCATAAAATAACCCTAGACAGATTGACATACCGTTAAAATCAATCAATCTATCTTACTTGTGTCTGTAGCCCAATAAGCTACTTGTTCGAAAAAGTAAGTATTTATTTTTCCACCCTAACCAAACATGATGAAATCAGAAGAAAGTGATTTTTCGTGCACTTGTACCTTTTAGAATTTATGTGGAGACATAAAGTTCGGACCTTTACCATTAACCATAAGCCTTACCCCACCCCTAACCCAATCAGTACATTATTCAACATTTAAACATATAAATAATCAGATAACCCGGTTTAATAAACATGTATTCAGATTAGTGTATTTTTTTATTTATCGTATTTTATTTTTGCTTCCTCCAACCCCACCAAAAACACCGCTTTCTGGCGAAAGAACAGAGGATTATCTTGTATCCTAAATATTGATATGACCGCTTTTTTTCTGTGCGGAAAAATTCAATGACACCTCTGCTTCGTTAGTAGTTTCATGTCGGACGCCATTTTACCAACTGCAGTTCAACTGCTATTTGTTACAAAACAAACTATTATGGATTATTTGCAGGATGGTTTAACTTCTACTGTCATACTCCCAACAATTGCCTGGACGTTGTTTATTTTTTGAGTGTGTTAGACATCATAAATAAAAAGAAGAGAATAAAACTTCGTCTTATCTGGACTGTGAATGTCAGTATCATATTTCTATATCATTTTTATAAACCTTTCCAAACAAACGCAGCCTAGAGGAGTAAGACCCCCGGTTAACGAGTGTCCTAGATATGACATTAAAAAATCTGATGGTGAGGCTCCAGTAATATTGAAGCTTTGGGGAATGCAGACTATCCCTTCATTGCCATCGCTCTCACAATGGTAGCACCTGATAGGGTCCCATCTATGGGTCCCAAATATTACTGTTTGACCTTTAAAGTGAGTGCAAACAAATGACTTATGCTAAATTGAATTTTTTGAAATAGAACTGTTTGACATTTAAACTTAATGCAAAGAAATTACTGGTGTTTTATTGAATTGTTAGTGATAGATAGCAATACTTGGAATCAATTAACTTTTTTGACTTACGTTGAATTGAATTGTTAGATATAGAACTGTTTGATCATTTAACTGTGTGTAAACAAATGACTGATGTTTAATTGAATTATTAGGGATAGATATCAATACTTGGAACTATTTAACTTTGTTGACTTAAGTTTACAAATCATATATATCTAACATATATATAAACCGGTTTTGGCAGTGAATAACCTGCAATAGTTGATATCCCATTAAATCAAACCATCTTTCTTCAAAGAGATTTTTAATAAAGTTTATAAAGTCTCAATTTTTAAAGGCCTTAATGGGGACAACTTTATAACTTTAAACAATATCTAAGGATCGTGGCCGGTGCTTTAAAAAATGGGATCTGGTTGAGATCAATTCCACCACAGGTAATCCAACGTTCGTTTTTTAAAATAAGAATCTTGAATTTACGGGTATATTTACTAGTAGTCACAAAAGCTTTTGGTCTGACAATGTAACGATCAATGAGACCAGCGTATTTTATGATATAGCATACCCAGCCTTTGTTACAAGTATGAAAAACAAAATATCCAGAAGATACATTTATTTATGTATGATAATACGCCTACATTCGTATTTTCGTTTTTTGTTTGTTTGTTTGTTTTTAACCATCTTCAAGTTAAAGTTGTATCATCTGTAAATTATTTTCAAATAAATAAGGAAAAGGGAAAAAATGTGAAAATTCTGAGCATTCTATTATCATTAATAGAGTTCTGTTTCAACATCGACTTGAAGATGGTTAAAAAAACGGAACGTCAAACATTGACATCATAGATAAATAAATGCAATCTATGAATATATCATTTTTCATATTTTTATATTTACATATAATCGGATTTATTTATTTTTTTAAATCTCATACTATATATATATATATATATATATATATATATATATACATACGGGGGGTATGTGTTTGGTAAGCAAATCTCTAATGCTTTATAATAAATTTCGGACACATATTACATCACACAGTTTTAAAACAGAACGGTACTAGTGGAAATAGAATGTTCAAAAGCTTTTTTTTTCTTTTCATTCAAAAAAAAAAAAAAAGAATGAAAAATAATTTAGAAGATACAACGTCACCTGTTAACTACACTGATGATGGTTTTATATAAAAACCGAAACATCATTTTTGAGACACTTATTTAACAAAGAAGATGTTTACTTTCCTGCATATTTTCATTCATTCTTAATGTATTTTCAGTATATATATATATATATATATATATATATATATATATATATATATATATATATATATATACACATATATATATATGTGTGTGTGTGTGTGTGTGTGTGTGTATATATATATATATATGTATATATATATATATATATATATATATATATATATATATATATATATTTGAAAGTAGGTTTCACATGTTACATTTCATTTCAACACCGTCCTGAAGATGGTTTTACTGAAAACCAAACCGTTAAATGATGGGATATTATCATATATAAACAAATACAGCCTCTGAATAATTTTTCATATTTTTTTTTATTTAGCAGTCCATATATATATATATATATATGTATATATATATATATATATATATATATATATATATATATATATATATATATATATCACTTATGAGCTCATCCCTGCTTCTTCAGCAGTGTCCTGCATGCCTGGTTCGTTTAACTTGGATAGTTTTCGTGATGGGAGGTAGGTGGCCATACTCCTATGGATCCCCACCTATGGCTGAGGAAAAGCAGGACGACCAGCTCGAACATACTTACAGCAGCTCTGTGAGGATACGGTATGTTGCTCTGAAGACCTGCCAGAGGCGATGAAAGATAGGGAGAAGTGGCGAGAGAGGGTCAGGGATATCCGTGCTGGCGGCACGACATGATGATGACGATGATGATGATGATGATTTTATATATATATATATATATATATATATATATATATATATATATATATAGTGCAATGTGATGCAATGTGTAAGTCGTCATTATGATCTTTTTTCGGAGGAGATTGAGAATAAAAGGCATTTATTTAACACAGCATTTTTTTCGACATAGTCTCCTTCTTTGTCAACGCATTTTCTTAAATAGCGTATATTAATTATGAAGATAACTGAGTGACAGTATCTGTTTCAACTTTATCAAATAATTATGAGCTAGACTATAGCTTCATTTATCCTTACGAACGATTCTTTTCTTGTGTGTTGGTGTTTGTTGTAGTTGTTTTATTTTTTTTTTTTTTTTTTTTTTTTTTAGAGCTGTGATATATTTCCAAGATAATGAACATGTTTTTGATCTCCGTTCTGACCTGGTTTAAATTTATATTTTCATAAGCCTTTGATACGTTTTTTTAAAAGAACAAAATAAGATAAAATAAACAAACAAACAAACAAACAAAAAACACTATCGCGTTGGTCTGTAGCACCGTCGGAGAGATTTAACTTTCATTACGAAACAGCGAATAGTTGTCAGTGTACATGCGCAAGAAAAATAAAACACAAAGAGAAGGGGAATATAACAACTGTTGCTGTTTCTAATAGAGAAAGGAAGTAGCAGTGGTTTGCAGAACAAATTACAACGACAACTGTCCCTGTCTGTAAATGTCTATAATCAGAGTGGTAAGGCTACTATTACAAAGGTTATGACATAGTTCTTTTTCTTTTTTTTAAATGTGAGAAACAATGAAACGAAAACTAGATAAACCAACGAGATATGGAAATCGTAATAAATAAAAAGAAAGTTGCTAGCCGTGGAACAGTACTTAATCACACACTCAGAATAGAGAGTTCGATTCTCAGTAAGCTCCGCACACTTAAACACCTTATAACCAACTTGACATAGAATTAGATTTAGACTGTACTAAAATAACCTACCTGAAATAGTAGCGTATAAATCGACCTTAAAAATATCAGCAAAATCTAAGGGTCATCTTATATGCCCGGGCAAAAATTCAAATATTTACCACTGGCTGACTATTCTATGGTAAGGTTTAGATTTTTGCCTTACTGTAGAAATCAACCTCTTGTTTTGTAGAGATTTCTCAAGATTGACTTATACTGGGCAATTTACGGTAAATAATACAGTTTGATCATATAGTATTTGTGACTATTAATATCTAAGCAGAAGATTGCCAAAAGAAACGCGCGGACACACACACACACACGCACATACATACACATATATACACACTCACGCACATGTGTGTGTGTGTGTGTGTGTGATGGACTTTCTCGTTGATCACAATGTAGAACCCAATAATTCGCTTAAAGGTGTGCCAGAGATTCTCCTGAACAACATTCCTTAGGTTTTGGATTGAGCGTTTTTTTCTTCTTAGGGTGGTGGAAGCTTGCTTAGAACCAGCCACAATTTTTGGATGAGCTGATAACAGAAGAATGGCGCAGCAATGTGCCACTGATTTTCCATAAGATTCTTTATTCGCTCCTGAGATAATCTTTTTTGCCTTTGCTACGTCAGTTTTTTGATGCCGTAGAGTTTGGTAATTAATGATATCTAATGATGTCCGGTTTAATTGCTTAATATTCCTCTAAAAACAATAAAATCCTGAAATCTTTGGTTTAAAAAAAATTAACTTTAAATTGCTTTCCTCCCCCCCCCATTTTTTTATGAGGCTATTCAAAATAACAACGAATCAAACAGAACGCTTCAAACTTGAACAGACTTTTGAGAAGAGTTAAATATACGAAATTTAGGGAAAATTATTTGATGCACTCAGAGAAGCTTTTTTTGCAAAAAAATTATCTACAAATAGAACTAACATGGGTTTGCCACTACGAGCCTGAGTCGAAAAAACAGTTCATGGAGTCGAAATACACCGACTCTCCGGTAAACAAAAGGTTCCGGGCACCACAGACAGTAAAGAAGGTCATGCTGGTACATAAAAGGACTCATCACAAATGATTTCCTTGAAAAAAAGGTGTAACTATAAACATAGCCTCATATTGCCAATTCCTTAAGCGAAATTCACCTATTACGTTCACTTTCGGGCAAATACCCTTGAGAAAGGTATGAACCCCCTTATCCTAGCAGCTATGGGTTAAATAGTAACACTACTGTTCTTCTAGGAGAATAGTCTTTGGCATTAAATAACCTATAAAGGTTGATATGCCATTAAACAAAGAAACCAAACCAAACCAAACCCGAAATTCACTTATTTATTGAATTCGATAGGTTGGTAAACAAATGATGATTATTATGAATATTGATTATGTAGATAGAAGATAATACAGGGAAAATATCAGATTAAATTTCATCTAAGAATTATGACTCAGCCTATTGTCTTATTCATGTATATATATATTCCGGTCATATGATTCCTTTTACTTTTTTATTTCCTTTATTCCATGAAGAACTCTGATATATTCTCCTAATAATGCACATAGCTTTAATGTTCGTTCTAAACGTGTTTCAATTAATATTGTCAAAAGACCGAAATAAAATTTAAAAAAAAACGGTGCGTGTTTGTCTTTAGGTGTCACTAACACCGAATGAAGGATTTAAGTTTCCGTGTGAAATTGTTTTTAAAGAGCTAATTCATATATATATATATGCGCGAAAGAAACAATATATATATATATATATATATATATATATATATATATATATATATATATATGTGTGTGTGTGTGTGTGTGTGTGTGTGTGTGTGTGCGTGCGTGCGTGTGTGTGTGTGTGTAAAGAAAGATACGAAGAGTAGGAAAAAGAGAGAGATACTATGAAGAGAGAGAGAGAGAGAGAGAGAGAGAGAGAGAGAGACTATGAAGATTAAAATTTATCACTAAAAGCTTTTTGCACACCATCGTCAAATGAAGCAGAAAAATGTTTCATCCGTTTTTTTTTTATTTATATAAAGCAAATGAAACTCTCTGTACGTGGTAAGTAAGTTTGAAGTAACTCCAGTGGCAGTATTTTGTTCACTTTGGGACGAATACCCTTATCCTCCCAGCGATGGGGTAAATAGTGCCGCTACTGTTCCTTTACAGGGATGACACTGGCATTAGATAATCCACGAAGGTTGATATACCATTAAACAAAGAAACCGAAATTATTTGTAATGAAATAAAACTAAGATGAGATATAAGCTGTATTTCAGTTTTTTGTACAACTCTGTCGACCATAACTTTTGAAACGATTCAGGAAACGTAAGGACGAACTCATGAGCGACGTTCTACTATGGACCCCTTCACACAGACGTTCAAGTGTTGAACGATAACTCGAACCTATCTACAACAGCTCTGTATTGACATAGAATGTAGTCTAGAGCACCTGCCGGAAGGGATAAATGACAGAGACGAATGGCAAATGAGAGTCAGGGAAATTATGATGATGATGATGACTATAAAAATTCATTAAAAACGGTGTTTATAATAAGAATTCATTAGAAATTATTTTTGCTATAAAAATGCATTAAAACTGATTAAGTAACATCCCACAAAACAACAGATGTATGGCCACCTACCTCCCATCTCTAAAACCTTCAAAAAGACAGACAAAGCAGGCGGGACACTGCTGAAGAAGTAAGAACTCATAAGTGACGCTTATAGGAATGGACCCCATCACACGGACGTGCAACAGCTCTGTATGGACACAGGATGTAGTCTAGAGGACTTGCCGAAAGCGATGGATGATAGAGACGAATAGTGAGAAAGAGTCAGGGAAATCCGCGCTGGCAGAAAATGATGATGATGACTATAAAAATGCATTAGAAATGATTTTTACTATAAAATGCATTAAAACTGATTAAGCATCATCCCACAAAACAACAGCTGGATGGCCACCTACCTACCATCTCTAAAACCATCCAAATAAAACAGACAAGACATGCAGGACTCTGCTGAATAAACACATGTGACGTTCTTTTATAGACCCCTTCGCACAGACGTGCAACAGTTGGACGAAAAACTACAACAGATTTGTATGGACACAGGATGTAGTCTACAAGACCTGCAGGAAGCGATTGATGATAGAGACGAACAGCGAGAAAGATTCAGAGAAACCCATCCTAGCAGCACATATTGATAACAATATATATATATATATATATATATATATATATATATATATATTGTCATCCATTAACAGACTGTTTCGTTGTATCACAACTCTTCATTGTGACTAGACACGCGAGACGTTCCAAGCTGGGATGGAAACCTGCCCAACTTTATGTCAGGCTGAGAACATACCCCTAAGACAAGCCCGTCACTCAACGTCAGCTCGGGAATTAATGCATATGTATTAAATTTCGTTTGTTCTCATTTTGCGCTATCAGCTACCGAAGTGCTCAATTCGTTAGAAGAGCTTTACATTACGCTAGTGGCCACCGTTATATTCCTTTGCCAGAGTGCTCAACCCTCCACGGTGGGGAGCGTATATATTCTTACCCACAGACAGACTGTTTCGTTGTATCACAACTCTTCAGTGTGGCTAGACACACTAAGAGAGAGAGAGAGAGAGAGAGAGAGAGAGAGTGAGAGAGAGTCAAAGAGAGTCACGTAGAATGATTTCTTAGGTTCTGAACGTAAATAAAAACAAAACATAACGGCCATTTTGTTTGGAGCTGCCCGTGGTGTAATGGTTATCGTCGCAGAAAAACACGGCGACACGAGTTCAAATCCTGGACTGATTGCATTTCACATAGCACTAATACCCTTGGGAAAGGTATGAATCCAATTATTCTCCCTCCAGCTATGGGTAAATAGTAGGGCAGACTAGGTTCTTCAGCCTTGGTAAGGCAACTAGTCTAGGAGAAGGAAAACTCTGAATTCAAACCTGTTAAACTCCGCTTAAAAAATTGACCTTGCGTCATATCCTGCCCGAGCGGAGGGGTTGGGTAAATATGATAACGGCCATTTTGTTTTATTGTTATCACTGTTTTAGATATTACATTGTCCATATGCTTGCCCTCATGAGATATACCCTTCTGAAATCACCACCCTGAAGTTCTACAGCTTTCACCTCGCCATTGCCTCTGGTATCGCTTCGATTACATGACAAATAAAATCTCTCAGCTGATCAGTTGTCTACGGTCTACGTTTAAAGATTTCAGCCTTCAGGTATCCCCGGAGGAAGTAATCATAAGGTTGATTTGGTGAGCGAGTTGTCCACAGGATGTCACCCAGTAATGAGATGAGGGGCCCTGGTAATATTTTTCTCAGAAATTTCATATTTGCCTTGATGCAGTTGAAAGGGCATGGCTGCTGCTGATAATGAGGATAATGATGATGATCCTCGAAAAATACCGTTCATCATTTCCCACCATCAGCACAAACGTGGGTGCGATTTCAATGTCAGGAGATTATTAAACAGGACTCTGCGTATAATAATGTGAGCAGTACTTGTAGCCTTGTGTCAGATGTGAGCTACGTTTGGGAAAATAGACTAAAAAAAACTCTTTTTGATATTTAAAGACGGGAATGTGCCTGCATTAACAAACAGTTTAGGACGGAAATTGTTATTTCAAGAAAATGTATTTTATACATCGACAAAACTAATGCTTAATAAGCTTATCTCGCAGACCGTTAACATTCTAGAACGTTTCCTCTTCGCATATATCACATAATTATGTGTTTGGCGATATTGCCCAGTTTTGGCAGCTAAATGAAATCAATCCCACGCTGTGTTTGTTTTTAGGAAAAGATTAGCCAGCCGCAGGTTTTGGTTGGAACTGTATAAATCACTGCATCAGATACTTTACGATGATTAACTACTTGGCGTAATGGTTATCGGTGTAAAAAATAGAAGATAGCAACTCGAGTACTGGACAAGACTGTTTGTCTCTCACTTCACGCTAATTCCCTTGGGAAAGTCAAGGATCCATCCTTCCTCTCCTGGTGACGAGTAGATAGTAGGGCAGACTGAATTCTTTGAACTTGGTTCGTTAATCAGCCTAAAAGAAAAAAACTCAAACCAGCTTTCCTCCGCTTAAAAATTGATCTTGTGTCACTCCTGCCCTTGGTAGAATGTTAGGGTCAATTCATGCGTTAAATTGTTGCGTATGAATCGACTTTTTAAAGATGAAAAAATTTCTACAAATCAATTGTCGATTTATACGGCTGAGCTAAAATTCAAATCTTTACCACAGAGTTGTCAACCAGTGTATTAAAATTCCAAATAATTGATATGCCCCAATTACTATCACCCCAGCAGATCTTCACAAATGTTTCCAATTTAAACTCGTTTTTAATGGACATATTTAACAAATTAACGTAGTAATTAATATAAAATGATAAAATTTTAATACAAATTAATTATTATATGAATGCTATATCACATACCATTTCCAACAGCTGATAAACATTATTTACATTTTTCTGACTATTGTCCTCATCTTTGTCGCCATGTTTATCACAACGTTTCGGCCGTTGTACGCTCCGGCCTTCTTCAGGTGGTTGGAATGTGCCATGTGTCCATAAGGACACATGGCACAGTGAATAAAGGCGTTGGTTAGATCCAGTGACACACCCAGAAGAGTGTGAGTTCAATACCCGGTGAAGGCAGTGGAGAATTTTAAGAGGGGAAATTAACAAGAGATAACTGATAACTGACATCCATTAAACATGGCTCGTGGAACTAGAACAGTCAACCCCGTTGAGCGAAATAAAGGGTTAAGTTCAACATTCCAACCATCTGAAGAAAGCCAGAGCATACAACGGCCAAAACATTGTGATAAACATGGCGACAAAGATGAGGACAAAAGTCCGAAAAATGTAAATAATGTACATAATACCTCATCTCGGAAATATAGACAGCTGATGAACAGACTGTAAATATTAACCGGTACGTCAAATCATCCAGACAGCCAGTCAGATAACTATGTTACATATTGACCCTGGCCAAGCTGTCAAAAGAAGAAATGCACCAGTGTAGATAACATGTAAATAACAGGTGGATCCGGTCGAATATATCAGGGGATTAGGGGATAACCTTGACTGTCGATGGGTTGAATTGCGTACTAATGTGACGCTCGCAAGAAGTGGGTGGACGTCAAATTATTATATAACCGGTGACAGGAAGTTCAGATCAGTTTGAGAGAAGATGCTGGAATGAGAACCATGTCCCAGCAGAGGCTGAGTCCCCAGGCCCCCGGTTGAGCAGCCCAGGAGAACGGGAAAGAAATGCTGCTGTAGCCAGAAGAGTTGGGGGGTCAATATGTTGCAGTTCTGTTCAGTCTCCAACTCACCTCTTACAGATAATACCTTTCGTTACCCTTTCGAACCCTTTTAAATAAAGTGAGAGGTATATTTTTCTAAAGAACTGTGTCCACTCGTCTTTATTGTGTTGAATATGTTTCTGCATGCATCTGCATATGAGTATGTTACAACTACAGTAGGTAATTGAGCTGCGCAATTTGATGATAGCGCAATAGATTGTGAATTCATTCGAATATAAGCTACAGTGTGTAAGATTTGCATGTTTCATTCAGAGTTAATGTAATTCTGATTTCAGAGAAAAATTACGTACATCATAGTCGACTGGAGTAATAACAGTTTACTATGACATAATTATAGTTTATTGAATGTACACACATTGACAATATAACCGAACTTATATAGCGCAACATTATAAAAAAGGGTATTTGAAGTGTGGCCGATTTGCCTAGTGGGTAGAGTGTTCGCTGATGGCCCAGAAGACTGGGGTTCAATCCCAGGTCGAGTCATACCAAAAGATTCAAAAAATGGTACTCGATGCCGCCTTGCTTAACACTCAGCATTATAAGGTAAGGATCAAGGGTAAAGTGGAGTAATCCAGGGAAATGAATAGCGCCCTCCCCTATTGAAAAGGGAGCCTTCGGGTTGCCCTCGACTAAGGTCGCCAGCTTTTACTTATTACATGTTTCGAGGTCTACCTATACAGCAGGTAGATTTCTAACCTAGAATTTTAAGCTTCAAAGTTTCAGGTCAATCTGTACGCTGAAATTTATTGTACTTCGACTGAAGAACAAAATCATTGTCCCTTGAGCTGAACATGTGATCCTAAATGTCAGCAATTTGACACTAGGAACACAGTTTTGGGTCTTTCAGTTTTATATTAATTTTCTGGGATAAAACTTCAAATAAAACTCTGCTGTTTTTGCTTTTTTTAGGGACGCAAACAATTCCTCAGAAGACGAACATTATTATTTGTTTCTCAAACGTTTATGCCAAGTCCTCACTGAAATTGGAAAACACTACAGTGAATTATGGGTAAGTGGAAGTTGATTAAAAAAAAAAAAAATTTTTATTTGGCATCCAAACATTCCTACTTGGGGTGCAGCTGAATCAATTTTTGGCCTATTTAGACTTGTCACTTAACCAACAGCACCTACATTGTCTGGTTTAGTTTAAAACTGTAGAAGCTACAGGTCAGGTTCATAAAAAGAAAGAATAAAGAAAGAAAGGATTTGTTTTTAATCACTCTGATAAAAATCTTAGTTGGGAGTGGGTTCGTTTGACATTTTGCTCATCCCCCCTAAGTCAGTAGACTCTAACTATTGCTTTCCCGAGAAGTGAAGGAAGATTTGACGCTGATCAGTTTTCTCTTCACTCTTTATCTAATGGCAAACTGCTGACTCTGGTTTCTCGAACTGCTACTGGATCTGGCAACCCACTACCGTTTATTACTTTGGATGGCGGCTCTCTGTGTCCAACAACCAGCCCCTAACTATTTGCACCTTTTCGCAGCCCGGTCCAGTCCAATGTTCGACTCAGCCGTCACTACTTTAATTCCTGACTACACCTATTTTGAACTGACTTCCGGAAATTAAATCCACAGTTCCCACGTGAACCCCCCGGGACTAAAAAACAAAAGGATACCTTTAGAAAAGAGATCTTTGTCTGTTAACTAAGCTAGCGCCGAAAACTTATTATAAAAATTAAAAAAAATAAATCTTTCATTTTCATCGAATATTCCTTCTCTTTCCATTTTATAATCTATGAAAATCTGCCGATCCTTCCTAACTTGTTTAATTATTCTTTTAATACTACTACATCTATGTACATATATACTTATCAGGTATGGTCTATGGTCACACATATTTATACACATACACTCGTATTCACGTATATATACATACATGTACCTTCCACATATACGCACGCATACAATCACACACACTTACACACACACACACATATATATATATATATAATCGCACTTACACTTATATGCATTATTGCTCCTAAATATTCGCATTCAGGGAACAGTAGAGCTTATTGTACCAATTTGGGATCACATATATATAGGTAAGTAAAGTAAGATCTTAAAGTAGACCGGACATTAGCATAATGGTTAGAATGTTCGCCAATGGCCCGGGAGACCTGGGTTCAATCCCTGGTCGAGTCCTACCAAAGACTCAAAAAATCGTACTTGATACCTCCTTGCTTAACACTCAGCATTATAAGGTCCGGATCAAGGGTAAAGTGGGTCAATCCTGGGAAAGGTGTCGAACCCTACCCAACACCTTGGTGTAATAGCTATCGAAAAGGGAGCCTTCGTGTCACCCTCGACTACGGTCGCCAAATTTACATATCTGTGCATGGATAAAGGCGCAAAGTCTATCAGCAATCAATATATATGCGGAAGAGTCAAGTTGAGTCAACTGATTCAACCTCTTTTACTGCAAAGAGGGGGTACAGTTTTGGAGATGGATCTCCTGGAATTAGAATTATTCTGATTAGTTTCACAGCACCAATAGTCAATAGCAATTTAGGCATGCCAAATGAGCAAAGATCGGTTTCTCACACAAGAAATAGAACAGTGATATTTACAGTTTTACTCTCTCTCTCTCTCTCTCTCTCTCTCTCTCTCTCTCTCTCTCTCTCTCTGTTTGTTTACAGTCAGGTCAATCATCCTAGAAAATGTCTTATCTGCATTTTTGTATGCCATATGTTCAGAAGGTGATTATTGATGCTAAGTTTAAGTCAGGTTTTCCGTCAATGATCTGATTTTCTTCATAGATTTTGATTTCCCAAGAGACGGAGATATTTCAGTGGCACTAAGTAATCACAGATTCTGCTGAAAATTGGAGAATAACATCGAAATGACTGGCGTTTCTCATCGATTCCCCCATTCCCTTAATTGTATTTTCACTCTTTTCCCTTCTACTTGAAAGCTCCTCAGAAATCATGACGCCCTGTCGATGGGGTTTAGAGTATCCTCTTGCATTGGGGTAAGACAACACAAAAAAGGGGGTATAACATTAAACTACATTTGAGGGTAAGGCTCTCGTCCGTTGATCTGAGGAGTGTTGAGTACCCCTTTTATTGTTATTAACCCCAGTTCCACTGTGATCTGAAGTAGTCATACCTGTTAAAGTCCCAAGTAGGGGTCATATTTGGAAATTATTCATAAAGGATTAAAATGCTGGAAACCATGTATGTTTTTGCAAATTATTTGTATTAGTTTGGTTTGATTTGGTTTTATGGCACATCAACGCTTGGGGGTAATTTAATGCGAAATCCATTTTATACATATAAACAGTTCTATTTCAAGCAATTCAGTTTAGTATAAGTACAGTTTTTTGCTTACACACAATTAGATGTAAAACATATCTATTTCAAACAATTCAGCTTAACATTAGTACACAGTTTACATCAGTCCCATCTCAATTCAATTTAGCACAAGCAGTCAGATTAGTTCTATTTGATCCATATATAAGACCCTATCAAATGCTACCTCTCCGGACCAGAGTGGACCTGGGAGCAATGGCCATAAAGGGGTACTTCGCATTCCCCTAAGCTCCGGCATTACTGAAGCCTTATCATCAGATTGTCTCGGGTCATATCCAGGACACTCATTGGAGGAGTCTTACTCCTCTGCAGAGATGCAGTCAATGTATTCTATGGCTCCAGCTGACTTGGAAATATTTTTATTAGATTGGAACACTTGATACTATGTAACTGCGTGCAAATTATTTGAATTAAGAGTAGTTACTTGAAGCTACAAATGATAATTATCATTAGTAACAGTTGTTGAAATAATTTAAAGCCATATAAATATGTGCAAGCAAATGATTAAATGGAAAATATTACTTGAAACAATATAATTATTCGCACAAGATAAGAATACTTGAAACCATACAACTACGTGCGAATTATTTGAATTTGATAGGAATACTTGAAACTATACAACCTTATGCAAAGAATTCTTTAGAAATAACTACATGAAACCCTAAGAAACCAAATAAGCTTTAGTTGTCTAAATTTCTGAGACGAAGCTTGATGATTTTTTTTAAAGTCAAACTTTAAAAATGATTTCCTAGGTTGAATCATTCCTATACCCAGATAAACAGAGGACACCTGAGGAAGGTCGGAGGATACAGCGGCCGAAACGTTGTGAAAAATTAAATAAGCTTTTCCGTTCAAAACTATTATTCAATAAAAGAAAATTATAGCCCAGCTAACTTTTGATGATAAAACAATTGTATTTATCCATTGTTGCAATTGTGATCCTTTCTCAAAATATTTTTATGTATCGAATATGAGTCCAAATCCTAAATATCTAGGTTGGCATGGTATCTACGCAGACTATAACCTTTGATAAAAATGATAGAATTTGCATATTTACAGAATATTCAATTTTTTTAAATTTATTTTGATGTTTGCATTTTTGTGTTTTGTTTATATTTAGCGGTAAATAAACGAATAAGAAATAAGATACATTTTCTTAAATTTAATAGTTGAACATTTTAGCTTCATAAAAAACTAGATTCATTATTTGAATTTTTGGTGTTGAATGATCTTTATTCCAAGACATGCAGAGAGAGAAATATAATGAAATAAGCTGAGGAAAAAAATTATAAAATGATCTTATTATTTACTTTCATAAAAAAAAGATAACAGCAGCAGCCGAGATATACAAATGGATTTACAGTTTAAAGACACATTTCTTGCAGACCTGACCTTGCAGAAACAATAGAAAGTATCGTAAAATTCATTGAAAAGGTCAATTCACAGTGGATTCCATAATTTTTGCCAGGGATTATATATATATATATATATATATATATATCATCATCATCATCAATTCGTGTTGATAGATAAACATCGGTGTCTGCACAGAGCTAATGTATATAAGTCTTTGCAGGTTGGGTAGCACTGATTTCTCCAGTTTAAATGCATTTTTATGGTAGAAATCATTTCCAATGCATTTTTATCGTAAAAATCCTTTCTTATGCATTTCTATGGTAAAAATCATTTGCAATTACATTTTAAAGTAAAACCCATTTCTGATGCATTTTTATAGTACAATTAATTTCTAATGCATTTTCATGGTAAATGATTTTTTATAGTAAAAATCATTTCTAATGCATTTTATAATAAAAATCATTTCCAATGCATTTTTATAGTAAAAATCATTTCCAATGCATTTTATAATAAAAATCATTTCCAATGCATTTTTATAGTAAAAATCATTTTCAATGCATTTTATAATAAAAATCATTTCCAATGCATTTTTATAATAAAAATCATTTCCAATGCATTTTTATAATAAAAATCATTTTCAATGCATTTCAATAGTAAAAATCATTTCAAATGCATTTTTATAGTAAAAATCATTTCCAATGCATTTTTATAGTAAAAATAATTTCCAATGCATTTTTATAGTAAAAATCATTTCTAATGCATTTTTATAGTAAAAATCATTTCTAATGCATTTTTATAGTAAAAATAATTTCTTATGCATTTTTATAGTAAAAATCATTTCCAATGCATTTTTATAGTAAAAATCATTTCCAATGCATTTTTATAGTAAAAATCATTTCTAATGTATTTTTATTGTAAAAATCATTTCTAATGCATTTTTATAGTAAAAATAATTTCTTATGCATTTTTATAGTAAAAATCATTTCCAATGCATTTTTATAGTAAAAATCATTTCCAATGCATTTTTATAGTAAAAATCATTTTCAATGCATTTTTATAGTAAAAATCATTTCTAATGCATTTTTATAGTAAAAATCATTTCCAAAGCATTTTTATAGTAAAAATCATTTGCAATGCATTTTTATAGTAAAAATCATTTCTAATGTATTTTTATTGTAAAAATCATTTCTAATGCATTTTTATAGTAAAAATCATTTCCAATGCATTTTTATAGTAAAAATCATTTCCAATGCATTTTTATAGTAAAAATCATTTCTAATGCATTTTTATAATAAAAATCATTTCTAATGCATTTTTATAGTAAAAATCATTTCCAATGCATTTTTATAGTAAAAATAATTTCTCTAGCACTGTATTGTGTCAATAACACAGGTTTTCATAAAACTATAGCTCCAGTAAAGACATGTTCTAGGTCTTTGTTTGCTGGTTTTAGAGAGAATTTTTATTCAAGTCTGCACTCATCAATGTCAAATGTTATCAATAGTATATACAATGATATACTAATACTGAATAGACGGAAAGAAAGATAAGCACATTTACACAATTACAAGCATTTAATGCATGCATAATATACATGCAATAAGTATTGAAAAGAATGCATACATTTGTCCCAAGAGAAAAAATAATATGCACATATTTTTTCCCAAAACCCGCATTATATGAAAGAGGTAAATTATGAAACGTTTTGTTTAGTTTGCTGACCATATCCACTTTCAGAATAATACCCTTGAAAAATTATGAACCATTTAATTCCTCCCACACTAAACGGTAGCTCTCTGAAACTGGTAGACAAGTTCACCTACTTAGGAAGCAGTGTCTCATCGATCGAGACAGACATCGACACGTGACTAACAAAGGTATGGACGGCTGTCAATAGGCTCTCGGTCATATGGAAGTCAGACCTCACCGATAAAATGAAACGCAGTTTTTCCAAGCAGCGATCGTGTCGATATTGCTATATGGATGCACTACATAGACGCTTACTAAACGGTTGGAGAAAAAGCTTGATAGCAACTACACAAGAATATTGCCAACAATATTGAACAGGTCCTGGAGGCAACAACCCACAAAGCAGCAGCTGTACGGCCACCAACCACCCATCATGAAAACTATCAAAGTTAGACGAACCAGACATGCAGGACACTGCTGAAGAAGCAGGGACGAGCTCATAAGTGATGTTTTCCTATGGACCCCCTCATATGGCCGAGCAAAACAGGGCGACCATCTCGAACCTACACACAGCAGCTCTGTGAGAATACGAGGTGTAGCCCTGATGAGCTGCTGGGAGCGATGAACGATAGGGAGGGATGGCGAGAGAGGGTCAGGGATATCCCTGCTGATGGCACGACAAGATGATGATGATGATGATGAATTCCTCCAAAAATAGTTTCACTACTGTTTTTCTACAAAGGTGGCTGTAGCATTAAATAAACCACAAAGGTTGATACGCCATTAAACAGAGAGACCAAAGCTAAATTCCAGTTGCACTATTAGATTCCCTTTCAGACTAATACCCTTGGGAAAAGCATGAAACCCCTATTCTTTCAACTATTGGTTAAATAGTATCACTGCTATTCTTCTACAAGGATGGCTTTGGTATTAAATAACCCCATAAAGGTTGATATGCCATTAAACAAAGAGACCAAAACCAAGCTTCTGCTACGTTATTAGATTCACTTTCAGACTAATATACTTGAAAAGACATAAACCTTCTTATTCCTCTAACTATTGGTTAAATAGTATCACTGCTGTTTTCCTACAAAGATAGCTTTGGCATTAAATAACTCATGAAGGTTGATATGCCATTAAATAAAGAAATCAAATCCAAACAAAGTTATACATATTAGAATACATTTCGAGAAATCTCAGCTGATTTAATATTTTATCTATGTATGGTACAAGAAATTTTAAACAAGAATTTTTTTTTTGTGTAAAAGTAAAAAAATCTTACCAACCAATATGTATGCAACATGCATGTTTAATCTTTCAGTTTATGAGTCAATAAATCTACAAATGAAAGAACACAGGTTTTGTATGGCCGCATTTCCAGAAGAAGCCAAGAAAAATTATTTGTTGATGTCATCGAATGAAGGAAGCAACTGACAAACTCTGTCGGCGATGTAAAACAGTCAAACAACTCACTGACTGTAATAAATCGATTAATATTTATTTTGATGTTGCAGAATTCAATTCGACATGTTTGATCGTTGCATAATGCTTTTAGCCATTCTGTAGGCTCAGTGTTCTATCCACATCAACGGCTTCATGTTTCTGGTTTATCTCATATATATATATATATATATAATGATAGTAAATAACTATATAATAGTTTTTATATATATTTAATAGCATGGACGCTTGTCTGTGACCACAGGTTTCATGCCGTCTTATTAGGACAATCATCGGGCAGAGAAAGAAAGATATTGGAGAAATCGAAAAAATCGAAAAATACAGTCAGAAGAACGTTAGGATTGTGTACAACTTTTTTGCGTGTGTGTGTGTGTGTGTGTGTGTGTGGATTATATTTGCGTATTATTCTGTGGTCGTATAAGTGATTTTTAGTATGTGTGTGTGTGTATGAAATATATGTGCTGCGCGACGCATATATCTTCATACACATATATAAAAACTAATATATATTCATTTATCATCATATAATAGCTCTATCACAGATATTGAGCACACTCCAAATTATACTGCATTTGGCCTGCTACAAACCCATGAAGTGAGATAGTGACAACCAACACTGTTATATATATATATACAATAAGAAATGATTTTTACTATAAAAATGCATTGGAAAATAATACTAACCCTGCCAAAATAAAAATGGAATTACGACACTTAGAGAATATTCACCTTCGTTTTTTATTTTACAATAAAAATGCATTAGAAATGATTTTTTTTTTTTTTGGCAATAAAAATAAATTCAAAATCGTTTTACTATTACCCCTGGCAAACTTCATGGAATTAGCACATTTAGAAGATGTTGAATTCGGGTTTTTTTTATTTCACCTATTTCTTTTGATCTTTGTATGTAGATAAATAATTTCGAACTAAGATCGAAGCTATATTCCTTACCACAGCAATATATTCAAAATTTTAGGAAACGAATAAGTTAAAAGTAAAAGAAATCATATAAACGGGATATTTATGGATGAATAAGCTCAATCAAATTAAAAGTGATTGACTGAGCAGAGTCCATGTCACAAAATTTTCCGAGGTCACATGATAAAGTGTTGTTTCATCAGCAAAAAGGCTGAAAAATAAAACGAGCACGTAAACAGGTACTTGATGTAAAAAAAAAAAAGGAAAAACTCTTACATTAATCTTATTGAACTTGGAGAACTGGCCATAAACTTATTGAACTTGGAGAACTGACCATAAACATATTGAACTTGGAGAACTGGCCATAAACTCCAGCCTCCACAGATTTTTCATTATAAAAGACTTGATGGTGAGTTAAACTCTACAAAGATGCATTGATTATAATGTTCCATTTTCAATTACTTTTTTTCCATCTAAGATGATATATATTTTAAAGATGATGGTGCCACAATTTTTCTTAATCAATTTATACTATTTTATTGCATAATTTAATTAAGGTTTCGTAAGAGGAAAGATGTAAATATAACTTAAAGTTACACGGAGAGGCTGCTGAAATTTTAGGTTTGTTAATAAATATTTAAAAATAATTTACGTCGTACAATCGAAGTTAAATTTAGCGTTTTATTTCTTTTGAAAAAAAAAAGGAATATTTGATGATTAGAAAAAGAAAATTAAAAAGAAATGAAGAGTACTGAATCATACCACTTTCCTCCAATTCACGTGACTTGAGCTTTTATACAAAAAGCTATTAACCAAAAAACGAATGATAGGAATAATCAAAAAAAGGAGCTAAGATCGAACATTGTGCAATACATAAAAATGGTTTCTGTTAAACTAACTAAACACTTGTATTGTTGTATATTGACCTCCGACCCCGCCAAACATGCCATTCCAAAGACGGCGGAAGTGCATATTCCACTGGCGTGGGCGAGCTTGCCTGACAATATGGGACAGGGTTAAAATCCCACAGTACAGTCACAGACTGATGCACCGGAAGAGAGTGACCAGTGAGCTGCATGACAGTTATTTCCACGCGATGACGATCAAACATGCCATTCCAAAGACGGCAGAAATGACACATTCCGATGGCCAGTTATGGGGAGATATTGAGTGGGCGATTGAACTATTATATAACTCGGTGAGACAGGAAGTCAGTTTTTTTGGAGACCAGTTAGTTTGGAGATCGGAGTGTTTAGAGACAAGATGTGGTAGGGAAAGCAAGCAGCCAGCAGAAAGCTGGGCCCCCAGGCATCTGGTTGAGCAACCCTGGAGAACGAGAAAGACACAACGCTGATGGTGATAAGAGTTGGGGTCAATATGTTGCAGTTTTGTTCGGTCTCCAACTCCCTCTCACACACACCCCTTTCAAATAAAGTGAGAGGTATATTTTTTCTAAGAACTGTGTCGCTCGTCTTTATTGTGTCGTCGTTATGATTCTGCATGTATATGTGTATAGTTGCATATGTATTATGTGGCCATACAACAGTATAAGTCGTAAACCAATTGACACATTAAGTAGAAGCCTAAGTAGCGAATTAAGAATTAAACCCCAGAAGTTTTAAAAAGTTAACTGATTGACTTTTACTTAGTTTAGAACCGAAGAGTTTTTTTTTTATGGCCCATTTAAGGGTCATCTTTCTTGTAAGAATAAACGGTAACATCTGTGACGGGAGCAGAGATAATTATTAAACTTTGGGTCTGGTATTTCTTCAATATACTACCCATAAAAAATGACAAACCCAAATCTAATTCAACATGGGACCCTGCAAACAGACCTGGGTATCATGATAGGCAGGTTCTCCCTTGGGGACTTTAACAGCATCCCGCTAATGTTGACTGTCCTTAGTCCATGTAAATAAAAACCAAATCAGAAATGCATCTGAATGACATAAAAGGAAAAGATAGACGAAAGGGGTCAACAAAAACGTTATCCACTGTTATTTTAAAAGCAATCCTTCGCAAAAATGATACAGGAAACGGATGATAGAGATCTGGACAGAATCCGCCAAATTCAATATAACAAGTGACAGAATTTTCGACCAAGCCAAGTTGATTTTAAAGAAAGGCTGGTTATCTGACCTTTATATACTAGAAAATATTGACAGGTAGGTCATGAAGAAGATATTCAAAGTGATCCCAAATCCAGGACAGGGCTGTTTGCATTTCTCATAGCGCTAATACTTTTGGGAAAGGAATATATCCAATTATTTCGCCCAGTCGGCTGGGGGCTGAAGAATACACCGCCTGCTTCTCTGCAGAGGGGTAAGACACCCTCCCAACGAGTGTCCTGGATATGACACTAAACAATCTAATGGCAAGGTTCCAGCAATACTGGAGCTTTGGGGAATGCGGAGTACCCCTTCATTGCCATCGCTCCCAGGTCCACTCTGGTCAGGAGTGGTAGCACCTGATAGGGCCCTATCTATAGGTTAAATAGAACTAACAGCATACTAATGCTAAACTGAATTATTTGAATAAACTGAATAGCTTGAAATAGAAATGTTTTTGACAATTGAACCGTACTTACATTTAAACTACGTGCTTATGCTTAACTGAATTATTTGAAATTGAACTGTTTTTCGACATTAAAACTGTATTTACACTTAACTGAATTGTTATATATAACTGCTTGAATAGTTGGAAATAGAAATGTTTTTGACCATTAAACTGTGTACTTATGCTAAACTGAATTGTTTTAAATAGAACAGATTATTTACATAAAAATGGATTTGGCGTTAAATAACCTACAAAGGTTGATATGCCATAAAACCCAAGAAACCAACCAACTATATTCAATTATTTTCCCTCAAGCAATGGGTACATCGTTGGACAGACTGGATTCTTTTGCCTGTCTAGGAAAAGCGAAACTCTGAATTCAAACCTGTTAAACATCAATTAAAATTGACCTTGTATCATATCCTGCCTGTGCGGAGAGGTTGGGAAATGCATTCTCATAGAGATCTCCCGAAAAGAATTGAAATACAAAATATTAAAAATCAAATCAGCACTGAAGCCCAAAACACGACATCAATGTAAATATAAAAAGACATCGAATAAATAAAAACAAAATAATGTGACCTAAAGACTACATTACCATTCCGAAACAATCAAAACTGGAAAAAATCAAGTTAAAGACTGAAAAAGACTGAAAAAGTAAATAAAATATTGTTATACATTCTCAAAAAAATCCAAAGTGCAGCCTAAAAATGTAGCCAAGGCATAGATTGACAACAAGAAGGTCAATGTTATGGTCCGACAAAAGTGAATAATAGAGTGTTTAAAATGCACAAAATATCCGACAAAATCATAAACTTCACGATTGCCATTAAAAACTGGAGGATTGTATTGATAGTAGAAAATCAAACCCTAAAAGAGATTAAAAAAATCCAAAGAGGTATCTTCCTGGGAGACGCACTCTTACTACTGCCATTCCTCATAGAAATGATACCACTCAATTATCAACTTGGAAATGTATTAGGGGTGGGGGACAAAAACTTAACAAAATAATAGGATAAGATTAATCACCTTATTGATGACATAAAGTTATTTGCAAAAAAAATGAAAAATATCTGGAGACTCTGATACAAACATTAAGAATATACAGCCAGGATATAGGAATGAAATTTGGCATTGAAAAATATGAAATAATAAGTGTGAAAAGAGAATCAGCTGAAGGGATAGAAATATGAAATCACGAATACATTATGATGATTAGAAAGATAGAAAACAACCTGTATTTGGGAATATTGGAAGCGGACACCATCAAACAAGCGGAGATGAAGAGAAAGATTGGAAAACAATTTCTCTGAAGAACTCGACATTTTCACAAAACCAAACTCAGCCGTAGAAATTTCATCAAAGGGATAAACACCTTGGGAGTTCCTCTTGTAAAATACTCAGAGTCTTTCTTAAAATTGATATGGGGAGAATCCAAGCAAATCGACCAAAGGACAAGAAAGTTGATGACTATTCTAAAGGTGTTACATCTTATAGATGTTATAGACAGACAGTAAACTAAACGGCTGAAGAAGAAGCTAGACGCCAATTACACAAGAATGTTGAGAGCAATATTGAACAAGTCCTAGCGGCAACACCCCACAAGGCACCAAATATACGGCCGCCTGCCTACCCTCACGAAAACTATCCAAGTTAGACGAACCAGACATGCAGGTCACTACTGGAGAAGGAAGGACGAGCTCATAAGTGATGTACTCCTATGGACCCCTGCATATGGCCAAGCAAAAGCAGGACGATCAGCTCGAACATACATACAGCAGCTATGTGAGGATACGGGATGTAGCCCTGAAGACCTGCCAGAAGCGATGAATGATAGGAAGAAGTGACGAGAGAGGGTCAGGGAATTCCGTGCTAGCGGCACGACATGATGATGATGATGATGACGTATCAAGAAAAAGAGAAGACTCGCTTGCATTGACGATTGCATAGATGTATCAATACACAGACTCGAGGGCTATATTAAGAATTGCAAAGAAAGATGAATTACAACAACCAATTGCAGCAGTCGCACTTTACGTTCAGACAGAAAAACAACAAAAACTAGGAAACAGAAATAGGAAGAAAATAACTGTATGGATATTTGAAACGACAAACTGGCTGAATTGCACTCGGGAAGACGTGGATATGGCTATGAGACGGAAATCTCAAGAGAGAAACTGAGAGAGACAGAGACAGAGAGAGAAACTGAAGCTGTTCTAGTAACAGCACAAGACAACGCCATAAGGATCAATTATATTAAAGCGAAAATCGATAATACACAACAAAATTGTAAGTGTAGGTTATGTGGAGAAAGAAAAAAAAAACCAATAAATCCTATAATAAGCGAATACAGCAAACTAACACAAAGGAGTTCAAAACGAGTCATGACTGGGTAGGAAAGGTGATCTACAGGAAAGTGTGCAAAAAATTGTACTTTTACCACACTAGTTAACAGTATACAAACAAACCAGAATCTATCCTTGAGAATGAGGTGCGTAGAATTCTCTGGGATTTTCAGATACAAACGGATCATCTCATCTCGACTAGAAGACCTGACCTAGTGTTAATAACCAAAAAATAAAAAAATAAAATAAAATAGAGAACTTATAAACTTGAGGTGTTTGTCTTTCCAGTGAACCTCAGAACGAGAGTAAAAAAAAGTGAAAAGATAGACAAATACTTGGACCTTGCCGGAGAACTTAAAATCTATAAAACATGTGGGTAACGGTGATACTATTGTGGTTGGTGTATTTGGAATGGTCCCAAAAGGCTTATGGGATTAGAACAGTTGGAAATCGAGAAAAGAATCAATGCCATTCAGATAACAGCATTTGTTGAGATCGGCTAGAATATTAAGAAGAGACCTTGAGACACGAGTAGACTCCATTGAAGGAGCCCCTGCTAAAACTGGTTTCTAAAACACACAAGTAATATATATATATATATATATATATATATATAGAGAGAGAGAGAGAGAGAGAGAAAGAGAGTGTATGGGTATGGGTGTGTGTATATGAAGGAAGCAGATTTTCTTGTAAGCATATTTTATCAAAGATAAGACAAGATTAGGATGTGAGTTTTTTATTATCCTTTTCTTGTTCTCGTGTGAGATGTCACAAATGAGAGGGAAGACTGTTTAAGAATACAATATATTAAAAAAATATCTGTCAAATTCAATAATACACACACACACATACCCATAAATCCAAACACATACACACACATGCTTACATATATATATATGTGTGTGTGTGTGTGTGTATCTGTGAATGAATGAAAAATCAATATATTATGGTTTAACCAAAATATTTGTTTTTTAAAAACCTTTAATTCAAAGCTTTCTTCATTTACATATCGAAAGACTCTATATCTCAGCTGTCTTCTTCTTCTTCTTCTTCTTCTTCTTCTTGTGAGTTTTTCACATCAGCGAAAGCTGATGGTCTTTCACTGGAGTTTGAGTGACAGCAAGTCTCCCCAAGTCTCCAGGACTCTTCTCAGTATTCTGGTCGTTCTCAATATTACTGTCGTCTGGATGGTCTTCATTCGTCCGCTAACTTCCAAGTCCTCCAGTTCCTTTAATAATCCTCTAGTTACAGTACCCAAAGCACCAATTACAATTGGTATAATTGTCACTTTCGTGTTCAATATTTTTTTCAATTCTCTAGCAAGGTCGCGGTACTTATCCTTCTTTTCACAGTCTTTCAATATTATTCTGTGGTCAGCCGGGACAGCAAAGTCGACAATTTTGCATATTCTTTTTTTTTTGTTGTTGTTGATTATTATAAGGTCTGGTTTTCTGGCCGAGATTAGGTGATCCGTGTGTATGTCAAAGTCCCACAGGAGTTTATGTGTGTTATTTTCTTGGACAGGTGCTGGGTTGTGCATATACCATTTGTTCGTATGGTCAAATTTAAATTTCCCAGAGGGTCACCATGCCCACCCAGTCAGGTCTAGTCTCATACTCCTTCTGTGGTAATTTACTACATTCGCTTATTATGTGATTGATCGTTTCGTCCCTGACACCACATAACCAACATTTGCTATTTTGTTGCATCCTATCTATTATCGCTTTGATATGATATTACAATTTTACTCCTAGCTCTCACTGATGCTTTTCACTGAGGTTTGAGTAACAAGTCCACTCTGGCTGTAACATCAGATAATTTGAACAATTAATCAACCCCTTTCGTTTGCGACATCGAAGACAGAGACAACGGTATATCCTCAATATTGTGCACTTTCTATTCATCAATATAACAAAATACACACACACACACACAAACACACATATATATATATATATATATATATATATATATATATATATATATTAAAAACTCACCATATTTTAAAATAGAAACCGAAAAGAACAACGATCATTCAATCACGATGTTAAGTTCTCTTTCGAACTTAACCCTTGGGAAAGGTATGGAACCCCTTATCCCAGCAGCTATTGGTTGAATACTATCGATACCGTGTTGCTTTGGCATTAAATAACCCATAAGGATTGATGTGCTATCAAACAAAGAACACCAACCAATGCAATTTATAGTTTGTTAATACTGAAAGCACCGATTCTGATAAATCTCCAAAGTTAAGCAATGATGATCCAATTGAAGACTTTGTGAGGGACCACTTAGTAAAGGCAGATACTGTAAGGAACCTGGTTCTTGTAGCTCAAAGCAAAGCAAAACTTTTAAAATAACCACTAGTTTTCTTTCCTCGTATTTCACTAAGTTTTCATGAATACATCGAATTATAAAGTGTGGCGCTCATGGTGTAACATTTATCAGCGTAGTAAATGTAGATGGAGACGAGAATTTCAAATTATTAACTAGACAGTTTGCATTTGACATAGCGTTAATACACTTGGGGAAAGAAGGCATCGGCCTATTCTCCCACGAACTATGGATAGCAATTTCATCATTATCATCATGTCGTGCCGCTAGCACGGATATCCTGACCTTCTCTCGCCACTTTTCCTTACCGTTCATCGCCTCTGGCAGGTCTTCAGGGCTACATCCCGTATCCTCACATAGCTGCTGTATCTATGTTCTAGCTGGTCGTCCTGCTTTAGCTCGGCCATATGTGGGGGTCCATAGGAGTACATCACTTATGAGCTCGTCCCTGCTCCTCCAGCAGTGTCCTGCATGCCTTGCCCATCTAACTTGGATAGTTTTCGTGATGGGAGGCAGGTGGCCGTATAGTTGGTGCTTTGTGGGGTGTTACCGCCAGGACTTGTTTAATATTGCTCGCAACATTCTTGTGTAGTTGCCGTCTAGCTTCTTCTTCAGCCGTTTTGTTAGCGTCCAAGTGGTGCATCCATACAGCAGTATCGACACAACCGCTGCTTGGAAGAAACTGCGTTTCATTTTATCGGTCAGGTCTGATTTCCATATGGCCGATAGCTTATCGATAGATGTCCATGTCTTCGTTAGCCGCGTGTCGATGTCTCGTGGATATGACACTAAACAATCTAATGATGAGGCATCAGTCCTGAAGCTGTAGGAATGTGGACAACCCCTTCATTGACTTTGCTGCCAGGTCCACTACGAATGGAGTGGTAATAACTGTAAGAGTTCCATCTATGGGTCAAACAGAAGTTTTTCACCATTTAACTATGTGCAAACAAATGACTGATGGTAAATTGAATAGCTAGTGTAACAAAGCAGTACTTGAAACCATTTAACTGTGTGCAAACAAAGGATTAATATTAAAAAGAATTATTAGGTTAGGTAGCAAAACTTGAAACCATTTAACTGTGTACAAAAAAGAGCTCTGGCTTGTTTCAAAAGTTAACAACAAACTATTCATTTACACAGCGTATATATATATATATATATATAATGACTGTTAACATGGATTTTGGGCTCGTTCCTGGTGACCCCGTGTGCTTTGACAAGCTGTCACGTTGTGGTTAATAAACAGGGGGATGGCAGTGCATCGGGGTAGGCCGGTCGAGCAGGTGTGTAACTGGAAGGAGACTACGTGATATGAGAACCACGCGGTCAGATTTAGAATCCAGTCAGAATCGAGAGTCGAGCCAGGGATACGCAGCCGACCAGAGGCGTTAGTGTCGTCTTTGACGATACGGCTTACAAGGGGAGTGCAAGCATTGGCACCCTCTGGCTACAGGGAGAAGATATGGGGCAAGAAGAAATCTCCTCTCTAAGTATATGTCCATCCATCTATCTCTGAAACTTACAACAAACTGTGTACCCCTTTCAAGAATAAAATATTTTTATAAAGAAGAGTGTTTCGTTTCGTTATTGAATTTCGTAAATCATGTTTGATTATCTCGTTGATGATTCCATAAAAGACTATACAACACACACACACACACACACACACATATATATATATATATATATATATATATATATATGTACTGGATCTGGTAAGCAAAAAAAAACCAACCAACCAAACCCTAGGTATGGGTGAATAGTAGGACAGCCTGTGCTCTTTGACTTTAGAACGGCAACCAGTCTTGGAGAAGGAATAATCTTGATCAAACTATCGTCTCTCCTGGTATTAATAAATAATAGGATAGACTGATTCTTTAACTTTTGTATGACATTTAGTCTTGGAGAAAGAAAACTCTGAATTCAAACCTCTTGAAACATCGCTTAAAAATTGACCTTGTGTTGTATCCTGTTGTGTGGAGAGGTTGGGTAGATACAAACAACAAATTATGATTTCAATATCTGACTACCCATGCAAAATTATTTCTCGAAATTTATATCTGCAACTATTTGTTCTCTGAAAATAAAATGAGGATTTATCAAATGACTTTTCAATTAAAAAAAAAAAATAGAAAAAATATCAAGAAAAACAAAAATAAAGATGGTGTTTTTATGCTATGATATCGTAATGCATCGAACATCTTAGCAAACTTAATGAAACGGAAGAGAACGACTACGCATGTTCAAATATCCATGTCTCTTCCTGTATTTGTTTTTCGTCTTCACTTTTTATTATCACCATGTTTAAGTTTGTTTTGCTTTTTTGTTTTTTCTATTTTTCTCCCTTTCTTCTTTTATTCACGTCTTCCCCACTTTCCTTTTTTTTCTTATTTCTTCCTTTCTCTTTTTAAAATCTTTCTCCCTTTCTTTTTTCACGTCTTTCCCCTTTTTCTTTTACACGTCTTTATCCCTTTCGTTTCTTCCCGTATTTTTTCCTTTCTTTTTTCAACGGCTTTTTCCCTTTCTTTTTTTCACTCCTTTCTCCATTCCTTTTTTTAACGTCTTTTACTCTTTTTTTAACGTCTTTTTCCCTTTCTTTTTAACGTCTCACGCTTTTTCTTTTTTACAACTTTCTCTCTTTCTTTTGTTTTACGTCTTTCTCCTTTTTTTTCATATCTTCCTCTCTTTCTATTTTTCACGTCTTTCTCCCTTTCTATTTTTCACGTCTTTGTCCCTTTCTATTTTTTAATATGTTTTTCCCTTTCTTTTTTTACGTCTGTTTCCCTTTCTTTTTTCTCTCGTCTTTCTCCCTTTCTTTTTTTACGTCTGTTTCCCTTTCTTTTTTCTCTCGTCTTTCTCCCTTTCTTTTTTTACGTCTGTTTCTCTTTTTTTTCTCTCATCTTTCTCCCTTTCTTTTTTTACGTCTGTTTCCCTTTCTTTTTTCTCTCGTCTTTCTCCCTTTCTTTTTTTACGTCTGTTTCCCTTTCTTTTTTCTGTAGTCTTTCTCCCTTTCTTTTTTTACGTCTGTTTCCCTTTCTTTTTTCTCTCGTCTTTCTCCCTTTCTTTTTTTACGTCTGATTCTCTTTCTTTTTTCTCTCATCTTTCTCCCTTTCTTTTTTTACGTCTGTTTCCCTTTCTTTTTTCTCTAGTCTTTCTCCCTTTCTTTGTTTGCGTCTGTTTCCCTTTCTTTTTTCTCTCGTCTTTCTCCCTTTCTTTTTTTACGTCTGTTTCCCTTTCTTTTTTCTCTCATCTTTTTCCCTTTCTTTTTTTACGTCTGTTTCCCTTTCTTTTTTCTCTCGTCTTTCTCCCTTTCTTTTTTTACGTCCGTTTCCCTTTCTTTTTTCTCTCATCTTTCTCCCTTTCTTTTTTTACGTCTGTTTCCCTTTCTTTTTTCTCTAGTCTTTCTCCCTTTCTTTGTTTGCGTCTGTTTCCCTTTCTTTTTTCTCTCGTCTTTCTCCCTTTCTTTTTTTACGTCTGTTTCCCTTTCTTTTTTCTCTCATCTTTTTCCCTTTCTTTTTTTACGTCTGTTTCTCTTTCTTTTTTCTCTCATCTTTCTCCCTTTCTTTTTTTACGTCTGTTTCCCTTTCTTTTTTCTCTCGTCTTTCTCCCTTTCTTTTTTTACGTCTGTTTCCCTTTCTTTTTCTCTCATCTTTTTCCCTTTCTTTTTTTACGTCTGTTTCCCTTTCTTTTTTCTCTCATCTTTTTCCCTTTCTTTTTTTACGTCTGTTTCTCTTTCTTTTTTCTCTCGTCTTTCTCCCTTTCTTTTTTTACGTCTGTTTCCCTTTCTTTTTTCTCTAGTCTTTCTCTCTTTCATATATATACTTTTGAAGTTTCTCCATTTTCTTCCCTTCTCCCTAAGAGATGAAAAGTAAATGTTGCTTGTTCTTTCTTTTCACTATTCCTTTTTTTTTATCATCTTTTAGAGAAATGTGTTTCGTCTCAGTTCGGAGAATTTCTTATTTTACTGTTTCATTTGCGTTTGTTATTTGTCAATCTTCGAAGACCCTCAACATTTGCTTGGAGTTTATCAATGAAACAAACTGTTTATACGATCGACTCCACAACTTCGTTTTGGTTTTCACATCCGTTTTTTTTAATTTAGTTTCCATTTTCTTTCTTTCTTTTTTTCTTTTTTTTTTGAATTTTGATTTCTCTTTCAAGCCATTCTTCTTCATTTCCATAGAGCATCCACTCAGACATGTGTTCTTTTCTATATTTCCTTTTGCTTATTCTCTTACCTCTCTGTCTGTCTGTCTATCTGTCTGTCTCTTTCTGTCTGTCTGTCTCTCTCTCTATATATATATATATATATATAATTGTGAAAAAATAGTTGGGTCAACAGAGCAGTACATAAACTAAAAGAGAGTTTAGATCTCATCTATACACACACACACGAACATATATATATATATATATATATATATATATATATATAATTTCTGATACAGAAACTCCTTAGTGAGTTCATCACCTTCTTATTTTCTTAGTCTATCTAAGTATGCATACGTACTAGAGTCGACTGAAAAGTTTATAAACTGACCAAGATACTCCCTTGAAAAGTGATCAAATGAGGTTCACACACTTCTTCCATCTGTGTTGCAGTGCTTAGATCCCATTGGTCAAAAAGTCATCAATAACATATATGAAGTTATTATCTGAATTTATCGGCTAATGATATTTACAGCCCACCCTTGTAGATCTACACACTTTCTCTCTTCCTCTCTCTCTCTCTCTTTCTCCTTCTCATCCCCCATACATATATATATATATATAATATATATATATATATATATATATATATATATATATATATATAATGTATCTATGAGTGTGTGTTAGTGCCAATCTATAAGAGTAGTTTCGTGTTTAATTTTGATTTTATGTATTACAGTTAGCATGTGCGTATGTCTACAGTAGCGTCCAAAACAAAGGGACAAAATTTTAAAACCTAATATTTGTTAGAAATAACAACTAGCAAGCTCGACTAGCAAACCTACACGAGTGAGTTCGAGTCTCATTGGGTGCCCCTTTCATATGGCCTTGTGCCACATCTAAGCAAAAAGCTTAGTAAATTTCCATAATATCCATAATAACATACTAAAATTTGAATCATTTGCAAAGGATAAAAAAAGAATTATAACAATTATTTATTTATTTTCAAATTTGCAACGTCCAAAAGTAAGGGACAAAATTGAGAAAAACAATGTAAACTCAAAAACTATTAAAGACAGACTAAGAACAATTTTAAGAAAAATTGCAGTTAGTATCGAAAATATACTTTTAATTACCTAACATTCGTAAAAGAATTGGATTTTGACATGGGATAACCCCTAAGGATTTGAAATAGCATTTAAGAAATAGACCAAAACAAGTCAAACTAAAAAACAAATAAATGAAATATCATAATAGAATATTAAGATTAATCGAATAGCCACAAGTAAGTTAAATGTTTTCTCAAAACATATTTTTTTAAAGAATAAGTTCTGCTGACGCAAGATACGATATAAGCATTGTTCAAATGTTCAAGTTAGATTATCGAATAATAAAAAGGAGAAAAATAAATCTTTTGTTTAATGATAACAATTGAAAACAAGTCAAAAGTAATGCGCATTTGTTGTTTTCATTTTAACAATTTCTATTAAATTGGTTTTTACTGATAGAAAATGTTTTAGGAATGCGGCAGTTACTTATGATTCGCCATAAGGCTAAAAAATAAAGAATGGTAGAATAAAGACTCTTTAAATATTTGTATAATAACGGGTATTTTGCTACCCCCGGGTAAATTTCTGTACACTGATTTGCCATTAACAAGGGAGATAATTTATTATTATTATTGTGAATTTTTAACACGTTATATACTATCATATGTCTTTATATATATATATATATACATATCTATAGTCTTCCACAGACAGATCTGTTTCGTTCTATCAGAACTCATCAGTGTGGCTAGACATATTAGCTTCCCATAGCTGGGATCGAAACCCGGTTGACTCAAACGCCAATTCAAGCCTCTAACCCCTTAGCCACGGGGAGCCAGTAGCAACGAAGTACATTTTAAACAGTTATGAATCACAATTACTATTGTTTACATACATCCATTTAACGGGTATACATATCAGATTTTGTTTAGTGGAGAAAATAAACATCATAATTTTCCCCAAAAAGAACCAACTGTTCAATAAATGATCGAAAATAGTAAACAGATGCCGGCACCAGAATAAATATTTGCTTTGCCATTTGGCTCAAGATTAAAGAGTCAAAAGGGAGAAATACAAAATGAAGGAGAGCTTTTTGTAAAGAAATAAAAAAAAAAACAAGAAAAGCGGGAATTTTTGCTCATTTTTAATTGCTGACCATGACTCTAACTACCCTCCTATTTAAAGGTCAAGTGAGTGATGGTTACAGTCGCTGCTTGTAAATTTTCCAATTCATTGTACAATGTTTGATACTTGATGATCGACTTGGGACGTGAAATTATCAGTCGTACTAGAAACTTGTGATGGCTGTAATTTAAACGTTTTTTTTTTTAAGTTTTAAATAATCCTTTTTAATCGTTGCCCAATATCTTTTCTGTTATGTTACTCTATCGCAAATATTGAGCACTATCACAATTAGAACTTTAGTTTTGTTTCATACACACACACACACACACACACACACACACACACACACACACACACACACACATCTCTCTCTCTATATATATATATATTGCTCAATTTTTCGTGTTTTGATCATGGTGATTTTTCTAAAAATTCAAATTATTTTCTAATTGATTTATAAAGATACATTTTTCTGCTTTTTGATCAATCAGTAATAATATTTAATTCTTAACAATAAGCATATTTCTTATTTAGCTGATTACAAAATATCACGGATAATTCTTGTCTGAAAATTTTGTCAATAATAGTAAGCTAATAGTAATTTATAACATCACAAATTTTGTCCAGGATTTGAACTCGGGTCTCCAGGTTCATTATCTGATGATAATAACGAACACGTCCATAATTATAGATATGTCTGATTCAGGAAAGTAATAGACCGGGAGACCGGAGTTCAATTCCAGGTCGAGTCGTACCAAAGACTTTAAAAATGGTACTTGATACCTCCTTGCTTAACACTCAGCAATATAAAGAACGTATCAAGGGTAAAGAGAAGCAATCCAGGGAAAGGAGTAGAACTCGGTGTAGTTGCTACTGAAAAGGGAGCCTTCGGGTTGACCTCGACTACGGTCACCAACTTTACTTTTGCTTTACTTATATCTAAAGAAGAATGGGAGATTTGTCGGTCGAAATATTCGTATCGAAAGAAATCAGACGGTGTTTTAATATGCAATCATGTCAAAAATGAAACAACACAAAATCGACCCTAATTTATTTTGGCTTCTGACCTTTGTATAAAAATCATTTATAATTTTTATCCACTCCTTAATGTAACAATAGTGATGCTAGAGGAAAATGATACCTTTAACGAGTGCCCTGGCTACGACACTATACTGCATTTGATGGAACGGCTTCACTTCTGGACCAATGCGTAGTGTGGAATACCCTTTGATTGTAATTACTCCCTAAACCCCTCTGATCTGTAAGTGTCCCATCTATGGGTCAAATAGATTCATTTGAAAATTTTTAGAGTTGCATAGAAATATGTAAAACCATATGACTGTGTGCTATTTATTTTGATTGGGTTGGAATAGTTCATATAGTATAACTGTGCCAACTAATAATCATTATAGACAAATACCCGGCTCATTGTCCCAGTGGGAAGAGTGTTCGCCAATGGTCCGGGAGATCTTGGTTCAATCGCAGGTCGCGTTATACCAAAGACTTTAAAAATGGTACTTGATACCTCCTTGCTTAACACTCAACAATATAAGTGGAGTAATCCAAGGAAAGGAGTAGCGCCCTCCCCTACACCTCGGTGTTGTAGCTATTGAAAAGGGAGCCTTCTGGTCACCCTCGACTAAAGGGAGACAACTTTACTTTATATAGACAAATAAAGAATGCGAAAAAGAATGCTTAAAATGAAACATTGGAAATATAAACGGTTATGAATATCATTAAATATTTACGAATAGATTATTTTGGGGGGATTAAAAAGCTCATACAGAGTTGAGATGCCGTTAAACAAATAAACCAAACCGAAGGTCATTACCATATATTTGTGTATGGGATGGTTTTTGTTTTTGTTTTCCTCATAGTCGTCACGCAACAATTCGTCCTTAATTTTTTATTTAGTGTTTATTTACTCAAAATTCGCATTTCTCAGTCGGTGGCATTTACTTCAAAAGCACCAAAAAGCACCAGCCTTAATGTACATTGCAAATTGCTTCCCTTCATTAAAAGTTAATGAAATGAAAATAGCGTTTTGGATTTCTTTTAAAAGTTATATACAAAACTATGAAAAAAGAAAAACCCCAGTTAAATATAAAATAAACAAATGTATACACTTATCCAACCTCTCCGTACCAACGGGATGTGACACAAAGACATTTTAAGCAAAGTTCAACAGGTTTGAATTCAGATTTTTCCATCTCTTAGACTGGTTGTCATACCGAGATTAATGAGCCTTTTTTGTTCTACTTTTTATTCATAGCTTGAGGGAGAAGAGATGGTCACTTTTCAAAGGGTATTAGCGCTATGGGAAATCCCATCAGCCTTGTCCAGGAATTGAACTTGAGCTGCCATGTCCATTTCCTACACCGATAACCATCGCACCACAAGTACCTCCAAATACGTAAAAGTAATCAAAAAACTATATATATATATATATAGATATACACATAAGAATAAGAATGGTTACTGACGCCAACTAATGGATATGTCTATCAGAGAATTGGTCATGATAAGCAAGATCTACAAATCGATTATGTACAAGATTGATAAAAACATTTTGAGTTTTAGGATACTGGCAATGTGTCTTTCATCAGCGCAAATTAATAAGAATAATTAGAAATATATTCCCACGGAAAAGATAATTTCCAATCGGGCAGATAACTGAGGCTTCTTAGAATGATGACACATTTAAAGAACTAGGTTAGATTATTTATGTCCGCCTCCAATCAAAGACTCCAGTCTTATAGCTTCTCAGACAATGAATCTGACCCTTCTCCTTATAGACGAGAGATTAGTTGCTGCCTGGAATGTGAGACGTCCCCCTGAAGCTAAGCTCATTGATTATATTTCACCCGAGATGCTCCTAAAAGAGAGTGTGTTGAAGTGAATGCGACAACTTACGACACAGACCAAGGCAATACCAAATAAAAGCCAAGCAGTTATGCCATTGAAGTCTTTGACTGAAAGTTGGTATTTGATGGCTTAAATTACTTCTAACCTATAATTATCGAGAATCTTTTTTTAGCGAAGGAATTGTTAGAGGTATCCAATAATTAACTAATTAGCAACTATACAGGGAATCAAAAATTTCTTATTGATTAGAAAGAAGAGAAAATTGGAAAGATATGTTAACATTTACCAAAAATACTCACCAATGAAACAAAAATACTAAAAGAAAAAAAAGCAAAGGAACTCAGAGAAAAAATAATTTTGAAAATATTAAACTTTATCCTTTGTCTCTTTTTATCGTATCTTTTTATTCTTTGTTCAATATTTTCTTTATTTCATGGAATATGAAGAAAATACTTATCATAACTTTAATACTGATTCTTCAGTTGCCCGACAAGAGTTAAACAATAATTCTTGAAAAATATACTTGACAATATAATTCCTCAATACTTTTTATTTTCAAAATGATGCATTTCAGACACAAATATAAAGATATTTCTAAAAGACTTTCAGCAAGTCTTTCATTTGACAATAAACATCATAAAACGGAAAAATATAATTTGAAATGACTTCTTTAATGGGATTTTTTAATCAACACGATTTATTTCTTTAAAAAGACCTTAAAACTTTTCAGAATAAAAAGATGAAACAATGTAAATTCACCTTACTTGGCTAATATTTTCGTGTAACACAGGCTGCTACATAAAAAGGTGACATTTTCCTGTTTTTTAGATCTGGCAAGAGATCAGATCCTTGGCATGAAGTGCAGCCAAAAGGTATTCACATTTTGAACAATATGTACTGGGTTTTCAGACATCTTTATTGTTATTTCCACAACGTTTCGGTCGATATTTCCTCCGACCTTCTTCAGGTGTTTGTCAAACTCGGGAACCTTCGCGGAACTTCGAACTACGTCCTTTATTGAAACCACGGGGGGTCGCCTGTTCTGATTCTGTTTGCCATAACCGAGTACAAGTGTTAAGTATTCCTGTATTGTTACTCGCCTGTAGTGAGGATCGAACCTGCAACCTCCAGATGATTGTCTCCTTAGAAGCTTAGGGGACCAACGCCTATAACCGTTATACCATGTGTCCTGCTGAACACAAGAAGAAGGCCGGAGGACATATCGGCCGAAACGTTGTGGAAATAACAATAAAGATGAAGACAATAGTCCGAAAAACCTTAATGATAAAAATCTACGAGCTTAGTCACAGAAATTTCGACAACTAACACCTGAAGAAGGCCGAAGGACATATCGGCCGAAACGTTGTGAAAGTAACTAATATGTCCTGGATTAAATATATCCTCTTTAACAACAATTTTCAATCAAATTGTTTTAAGAAATGATCATGATTGATAAGTTGTTTTAATCAAATCTCATCGATATGGAAATATACAAGTTGAATTGTTTTACATGAAAAATAGATTAATTTCCAAGTTTCATTATCCTCAGCAGAAAATAAATGAATAGATAAATAAAGATTGCAATGGCCATTTTCTTTGTTAGATATCTGAAACAAATCCCTTATAAAATAATTTTCAGCAACAATATGCAACTGGGGAAATCCGCCTGGAGTAGTGGCTAACTTGCGGGGGTGTGACATTGCGGTAAACGCGTTCGAACGCAAGTCATGCTGTCACGTTTATTTTCGGACTAATACGAGGGGGAAAATATAAACCCCTATATTCAAACCCGACTGTGGTTGCTACTAGAGTTCTTCTACAACGATGCCTTTGGCATTAAAGAACTCACCAATTATATGACATTATACAAAGAAACCAAATTAAACCAACAAGTAACAAAGTTTTTACTTTTTTTTGTTCCCGAGCAGAAAATGTTATTTCCCAATTTTCAATGTTTACAGTCAATAGAAAATATGTTTCTGTCCTTTTAAGCTTTTCTTTTGTGAATTGTGTGATGAAAATTTTGAAACATGATTGGAGACAATATTTGTGGGTTGATATGTGAGAGTGATTTCAGACTGTTGAAAATATTTTTAAGAATACACACTTCTCAGGATTTTTTTTTTTTGTGTGTATAACTTTATTAATACGAATTTCCATGTCGTTTCATTCAAACGTTACGTAATTAACAACATGACTATTTGCCCATTCTTACATCGAAAATAGGCTATTATCCTGGGCAAAGCAAAGTTTGAAAAAAATAATAGCCATTTTCTGTGCTCTAACAACATAAACAATTAAGAAATTCTACACATTATCTAGGAACAAAATTTGTGTTACACCGTCTCATCCAAGGCAGAAAAGCAAAATTTAAAATAAATAACCGCCATTTTCTATACTTTTACAACATAAGCAATTAAGAAATAACACATATTATCCAAGAACAAAATTTGTTTAACTTAGTAAACAAACTTAGTCCAGAAGGGCTGGACTCTAGTTGTATTGCTGTAAGGGCTTTATTTGGTATAGTCTTGGGATATATAACAAACCATTTACCTCAAACTTTTTTTATGCAGTTATGGCTGACTTTTTTATATAAGAAAATGTTCATTTTGATTCATAGTATGTTTTATTCAATTGTCATGTAAATAAAAATGTACAAAACTGCCCGTTTTTTTTTTATATATAGAATAGAATATTCAATATTCCTGCATAAAATATTCAATCTTCCTATCTAATACTAACAATTAAATTATTTCTAAATTTCAGGCAAGCTTTCTTCATAAACAAGCCGTACAAATCAATTATGTACAAGTTTGATAAAAACATTTTGAGTGTTAGGAAACTGGTAATGTGTCTTTAATCAACACGAATTAATAAGAGTAATTAACAATATATTCCCACGGCAAAGATAGTTTTGCAGATAATTGAGACCTCTTAAAATGGCGGTACAATTAAATAACTAAGTGAGGCTATAGGCAAAATATAGAGAGGCCTATTGAAGACAGATGATGAAAAATGAAATGCCATTAGAGTGTGTGCATTCATAAGAATATGAAACTCCTATCTGACAGTGAAGATCTAACTAAAGGAGAATTTAAAAAAAAAAAGTCTTTTAAATTGAATTTATCAAAACAAATTTATAGCTTTATCTATAATTTCATGACACTTTATCTGTTTTAAAATACAATCCTCACGGTGGTTAGGAGGGATTTAATACGGTATATTTTGGAATTAAGAATCGTCATCTTTGAAACTAGGAATGATGTGTCCAAACATATGAGAATGTATGCGTTGCGAGGATTTTTTTTTTTTTTTTGAGGTTTAATTTGTTATATCTTTTTGGTTCTGTTTCGAATTCATTGTTTAATGGCATATCAACCTTCGTGTGTTATTTATACCAAAGCTATCCTTATGGAAGAACAACAGTAATACTTTTTAGCCCATACCCGGAGGGATAAAAAGGTCCATACTATTCCCAAAGATATTCGACCGTAAGTGAACGTAATAGCGCGACTTGAGTTCGAACTCGCTTACTTTGTGGCAACAGTCCAACTCTTTAACCATTATACCCTATCCTTTTGAGATTAAGTTTTTTATAGGTGATATCCATCCATCTTTGTACGTTTCAAACAATTATTAGACAGCTTTCGTTTGCGTCATCTCACTCGCGGATAAGAAAAGACTAAAAACTCAACGCAAAATTCTTGTTTGTCATCTTTTAATACACCCCCCCCATATATATATATATATATATATATATATATATATATATATATTGAGCACTCTCCATATTATATTGCACTTAGTTCGATACAAACCCACAAAGTTATTTAGTGACAAACAACACTGTTATAATATATATATATATATATATATGCGGAAAGTTCTACCCAGAATTCTACTCCTGGACGAGACAGTTTGCATTTCACTAAGTCCAACAATTCTCCCTCCGGTTTAGGATAAATTGTAGGGCAGACGATCCTCTTTAACCTTCGCTTGGCAACTGGTCAAGAAGGAAAACTTTAAATTCAAACCTGTCGAACTCCGCTTCAAAATTGACCTTGTATCAATGGTCGTAAGGAGGGGTTGGGCTAACACACACATACACACACACACACACACGTATATATACATATATATATGTATGTATATAATTATTTCAAGATAAAGCAATATTCGGTCACATTAGGATTATAAATTTATTTCCATCCTGTTTAGAGCATTGATATGAATCAAAAACTCGAAAACTTTTTTGACAGGACTTCTTTAGATTGGATCTAAAGAAGTCCTGTTAAAATTTTTTTTTTCAGTTTTTGATTCATATCAATGCTCTTAACTGGATGGGAATAAATTTATAATCCTAATGTGTTCGAATATTGTTTTTTTCTTGAAATGTATATGCTCTGTGATATTATTTACATTGAGCTCTTTATCAAGAATATTTGAATATTCGAATTTTGGATAATTTAATTATCCTGACGAAATAGTTTCCCACTCCGGATTTACTGGATTGAAGAATACCTTATATATATATATATATATATATATATATATATATATATATATATATATATATAGTGGCGTAATTATAATAGTTATTGTCATAAAGAAATAAACCCGTTGAGCAGAGTTCAAAACCCTGAAGAGGCTGTTTGCATTTCATTTTTCACTAATGCCTCCAGGAAAGGCATGAATCCATCTCTTAAGCTTTAGTGGATTGAAATTAAAATATTTTTTCGGTGTATTGATTTAACGGCGGTCCACGATGATATTAATGCTGCTATCTCAGATGAATTACGATTAGCATTTCATAGTTAACTTCGTTATATCTTTACTTTGGATAATTAAAAAACTATATTCAGCGAGAATGCAGACCCAATAAATTTATCATTCAATTACAAATTTAGCAGTTTTTGTCTCGGTCAGGAATATTTATTTCTTGGTGTTACTTGGTATGCACATTTGTGTATTTTAAGTCGCTCAGCATTTTTTATTTTATTTTAGAAATGTTATACTTCATTATAAAACGATCAATCGTCTTGATCTTATACATTTATTTTTGCATCATTTCTATTATATATATATATATATATATATATACAATTACCGACGCCGACTACGCCGATGACATAGCGATACTGGCAAATACACCCAACAAAGCCGAAACACTACTGCATAGTATGGAACGAGCAGCCGAAGGCATAGACCTCTATGTTAATGCACACAAAACGGAATATATGTGCTATAATCAAACGGGTGACATCTCCACTCTAGACAGAACCCCTCTTAAACTAGTAGACAAATTCACTTACCTAGGAAGCAGCGTCGAATCAACCGAAAAAGACATCGACACGAGGTTAACGAAAGCATGGACAGCTATCAATAGGCTATCGATTATATGGAAATCAGACCTAACCGATAAAATGAAACGCAGCTTCTTCCAGGCAGCGGTCGCATCGATACTGCTATATGGATGCACTACATGGACGCTAACAAAACGGTTGGAGAAGAAGCTAGACGGCAATTACACAAGAATGTTGCGAGCAATCTTGAACAAGTCCTGGCGGCAACACCCCACAAAACATCAACTGTACGGCCACCTGCCTCCTATCACAAAAACTATTCAAGTTAGACGAACCAGACATGCAGGACACTGCTGGAGAAGCAGGGACGAACTCATAAGTGATGTACTCTTATGGACCCCCACATATGGCCGAGCAAAAGCAGGACGACCAGCACGAACATACATTCAGCAACTATGTGAGGATACGGGATGTAGTCCTGAAGACCTACCTAGGGCGATGAACGATAGGGAGGAGTGGCGAGAGAGGGTCAGTGATATCCGTGCTACCAGCACGACATGATGATGATGATATATATATATATATATATATATACATTAGGACTATATTCTTTTAATGCTAACGAAATTTAAAAATACAAAAAAATGAGTTTGAATTTTCCAGGAATATGTAAATATTCATTCGATTGGTTGGTTGGGTTTTAATGGCATATCAACTGTTGTGGGTTATTAAGAGCCAGATGGTTTTTAAATGATAGAGGCGCTCTTATTATAACGGTTATAGTCGTAGGAAAGAGAATCGGTGACTCAAGTTCAAAATCCTAGGTGATGTTGTTTGCGCTTCATTACGTGCCAATGCCCAAGAATAATATAGGAATCCATCTCTTCTTCCACCATCCCCGAATTATCGGAAAATAGCAGGGCAGATGGGGTTCTTTAGCCTTTGTTAAGCAAACCACGGAAAGAAAACTTTACTCAACATAAAAGTTGACCTTGTTTCACAAGCTGCATGTAGTCGAAGAGTCAGGTAAGTCATTGTATAGGTAGATATAGACAAATTGCAGAGTCCGTAATCACATTTACATGTTCCCATTTTTATGGTTTTATACAACTATATACGAAGTGCGACCAAAAAGTACCAAGACTGAATCTTGGAATAATTCAAATTTTAAAATCATAATTTAAATGAAGTTCTATACACGGCAGTACAACTTATATGATAAAGGGATTATGTTTCGACGTTGAGACAAGTCTGTATCCATTTTTTAAAAAATTAATCTCGTCTCAGTATTTCCAGAACAACAGTTTCTGACAATAGACGGTATTATTATTATTATTATTATTATTATTATTATTATTATTATTATTATACTACTTTGAGAGTTTTTCACACCAACGTAGCTGATGGTTTTTACTAAAGTTTGAGAGACAGCAAGTCTCCGTAAGTCTCCCGGACTCTTCTCAGTATTCTGGCTGATCTTATTAATGCTGCAGTCTGGATGGTGTCAGCTTGTCCTCTGATTTCTTAATCTTCCATTCCATTTATCAATCTTTTGGGATCGTTCCCAGAGCACCAACTATAATTGGTAACACCGTCACATTTATGTTCCATGGCTTCTTCAGCTCTCTAGCAAAGTCCAGATACGTATCCTTCTTTTCACCTTCTTTTAATTTCACTCAGTGGTCTGCCGGTTTGGCATAACCCACTATTCGGCAGGTTCTCTTTTTTTTGTTGACTATCACTAGGTCTGGCTGTCTGGTCGATGTTAGGTGATCCGTTTGTATCTCAAAATCCCAGAGAAGTGTGTGCGTCTCATTCTCTTAAATGGATTCTGGATTGTGCATATACTACTGGTTCGTAAAGTCGAATTTCAATTTCTTGCACAATTCCTAGTAGATCACTTCCCCGCCCAGTCATGTCTAGTCTTATACTCTTTTTATGCTAATTTGCTGCCTTTGCTTATTATATGATTGATCGTTTCATCTCTATCACCACATGACCTACTCTTGCTATTTTGTTCCGTCTTATCTATTTTTTTCCTTTTACATAGTTTGTATTTATGATGTTGGTTTCTACTGCAATCAGAAAAGATTCAGTTTCTCTTTTAAGGTTTCCATTTCTTGGCCATGTCTAAATTTTCTCGAGTGAAATTTTGCTTGTTTTCTGCTTGAAATATCCATACAGTTGTTTTTCTTCCCATTTTTGCTTTCAAATTATTGTTGTTCTGTTGATTCGTGTTGTTTTCGATCACCGTAATCAGTCTTTCTTTTTTCTTTTTTATGTAGTCTTCAAATCGGCTTATTGATGTATCGACGCTATCTTCAATGTTGGCAAGTCCTCGTTCTTCTTCTTTTCTTGACACATAGAGCCTATCTATGCCATCTCTGGGATGTAAGACCTTATGCATCGCCATGAGTTTTCTTATTCTCTCGTCCCTTTGTCGAAATTCTTCTCTCGTCCACTTTAAGAATGGTCTCGAATTATTATTATCATTATTATTAATATTCATTAGAGTTTTTTCTCATCTACGTAAGCTGATGGTCTTTCACTGGAGATTGAGTGACAGCAAGTCTCCTCATGTCTCCGGGACTCTTCTCAGTATTCTGGCCGTTTTCAATAATGCAGTTGTTTGGATGGTCTCCAAGTTCCAAATCCTCTTGGCCCTTTAATAATCCTTTAGTTACCGTGACAAAAGCATCAATCCCAATTTGTATAATTGTCACCTGAATATTCCATAGTTTTTTTCAATTCTCTAGCAAGGTCGAGGTACTTATCTCTCTTTTCACATTCTTTCAGTTTTATTCTGTGGTCAGCCGGGACAGCAAAGTTGACAATTTTGCAGATTTTCTTTCTTTTTTTTTTGTTGATTGTTATAAGGTCTTGTCTTCTGGCCGAGATTAGGTGATCCGTTTGTATATCAAAGTCCCATAGGAGTTTGTGTGTGTCATTTTCTAGGACAGGTGCTGGGTTGTGCATATACTATTTGTTGGCATGGTCTAATTTAAATTTATTGCACATTTCCCAGTGGATCACCTTGCCCACCCAGTCGTGTTTATCCTTGTACTCCTTCTGTGCCATTTGCTGCATTCGCTTATTATGGTTTCATTTCTGTCACTGCATAGTCTACATTTGCTATTTTGTTGCGTCTTAACTTACGAGTGGTTAATTTCTTTCTTAGATTTAATGACATATCAACCTTCGTGGGTTATTTAATGTTAAACCAACCTTGTAGAACAGTAGAGGTACTATTTAACAACAAAAGGGGTTTATAGTTTTCCCAAGAGAATTATTCCGAAAGTGAACTTTATAACGAGACTTGAGTTCGAACTCGCTTACTATGATTTTGCAGTTCAGCACGTTAGCGACTACTCTACGGGGATTCCCTTCTATACTCTTAATGAGTTTTTCACACCATTCAAATCCAAGTGATAACAAGTCTTCTATGGTATCCATGACTATTCTAGCTATTTTCACTATGCTGTGTCCTGGATTCGTCCTCTGATTTCTAATTCCCTTGTCTCTTTTTCTAGTTTTTGAGAAACTTATCCAAATGCACCAATTGCAAATGGTTTCACCGTCACCTTCAGGTTCCACAGATTTTTCCGCTTTCTGAAAAAATCCTGGTCGTTGTCTGGCTTTTCGTTTTCTATTATTTTTACGCTGTTTGTTGAAAGGACAAAATCCCGTAGACGACAAGTTCTTTTCATCTTGTTGGATAATATGAAATCTGATCTTCTTGTCAGGAGAACTTATTTATTAATCAACCTTTGTACATCCTTTTCATAGCCGTTTCAGTTTTCTATATGTCTCGAAATTTGTCTTATAAAAATGAATACATAATTTATCAACCAACCTTCATATAAAACTCAACCCAATTTATCAACTTCAAACCGATGTATTAATAAAAGTTTTTTTTTTTTGTTTCTGAAGGTTAAAAAGTTTGAAAGTCTAGACATTTCTGGCCGTTGGGTATGACTGTGAGGTTAAGAATGATGTTTAAAATCGGCAAAGGATTCTTAAATATACATTAGCAACATATTCTATCGATCAGATCAAAAGAAACTTTCATTTTTCGATGACAAATATATTCTTTATATCCAGAAAAATCAAATTCCCCACGATATTTACTTTTCCTTCTTCACTAACATTTAAAACAAGAATTTTGAGAGCAATATTGAACAAGTTCTGGCGGCAACACCCCCACACGGCACCAACTATACGGCCACCTGCCTTCCATCACGAAAACTATACAAGTTAGACGAACCAGACACGCTGGACACTGCTGGAGAAGCAAGGACGAACCCATCAGTGATGTACTCCTATGGACCCCCGCATATGGCCAAGCAAAAGCAGGACGACCAGCTCGAACATACATACAGCAGCTATGTGAGGATACAGGATGTAGCCCTGAAGACCTGCCAGAGGCGATGAATGATAGGGAGAAGTGGTGAGAGAGGGTCAGGGATATCCGAGCTAGCAGATGATTTAATTGTACACAAATAAAACTGCCAGTGTTACATGGCAATAATTGAAACCACTTCAAAGTGTGAAAACAAATAAGCTCTGGCTCGTTTAAAATTGTTGCCAACAAACAATTCGTTTACTAATCATATATATATATATATATATATATATATATATAACAGAATTTGACATTAAATCACCTACAAGGGTTGATATACTATAGCTGAACATATTTGTTGAGGCAGCACACTTTTGGTTTTTACAGAACTAGAAAACTTAATTCAGATTTCAATTTTAATCTCTGTGTAGTTGAGGTCCATACAAAGATGAGAAGTGTGTGACAAATCTAACATCTTGGTGAGGCTTAGAACTTTTTAAGAAGCTTTGTAGATCAGATGAGCCTTCCAGTTATGAGCGGATGAGTAGAAACGAATACGTGAGAGTTGAGAGAACGGCAGCCTAAAAAACATAAAGCAGCTCTTCGTTATCCTTTCAAATAAAAATGCCCTTGTTTTTTTAATTCTGAAAACCAAGTGACTGAAGGAAAATTGTCTTTTTGTTCAAATACTTATAAACAATTTATAAGTTTTTTTATAAGTTCAAATCTCATTCTCATCGCCTGATTTGGAAGTCACAACTCCAAAATAGCAGAAGATGTTATACAGGGACGCGTCTTCTTGTTCAGTTAACTATCTTGTTTGTTTTTTTCGGTCCCAATGTTGTTTGGTCTTCATCATTAGACACTCTATTCTCTCTTCGATGGGATGCGAAGTATTTCTTTTCTTGTGTGCATTCATAATTTTGTTTATTACTTCAAGATTACTGACCGATTCAGGAGCGCCAGACAACAGATCGAAAATTACGTCTTTTCATTTTCGCATATCTCGGCTAACGAACTAAAAGTTGATATCTAACTTCCAACTGATTTTACGACCCTCTAATAATTGTCAAGTTCTTAACTGTCCCTAAGAGTCAGTATCAGTCAATCAGAGTTGACTTTTGAAGTCTTTCTAACTGTTTGGTTTGGTTTCTTTGTAATGGCATATCAACCTTCGTGGGTTATTTAATGCCAAAGCTATTCTCCTAGAAGAACAGTGGTGGTGCTATTTAACCCATAGCTGAGAGGATAAGGGGGTTCATACCTTTCCCAATATTATTAGTGCAATGTTCTGTATGTGCATTCGGGTCGTACAGTCCATTTTGTTTCGAGAATAACCGTTACGCCACGTAACTTGTACTCACAGGATATTTATACATTTTTACAGTGTCTGTACATGAAGTAACCGATAGAAAAAGTCAGGATGTCTTTTCTATTGTCATTGAATTAATTTTTAAAAAACAGAACATGGGTTATATTCCTGCTTTTAACGCATCGAATGGAAGAAATCTTTTACAATGGGCTTCAGACAGACCAAGCTTGAATTGAATTGAACAAATCTTTTACAGTGGGCTTCAGACAGACCAAGCTTAAATCGAATTGAAGAAATTTGTTAAAGCTCCAGGCTTAATTATTATATTCGTTGCATGACAGACTCGACAACACGAGTTCAAATTCTGGACGTGACTGATTGCTTTTCTTATGACGCTAATATTCTTGGAAAAGATATGAATCCATCTTTTCTTCTCCAGATATGGATGAATAATTGGTTAGAGTGAATTCTTTAAAAATTTGTAAGGCAACCAATCTTGGAGAAGCATTAATCTGAATTCACACCAGATGTACTCTGCCTAAAGTTTGACCTTGAGTCCCATTCTACTTGTAGTAGATAGGTTAGGAAAATACACGAACAGATGTTTGTTATAATATAGTTCTCGACGAAAATATTTGGGCGTGGCATTATCCTGTTTGGGGAGTGCTTCATAGCAAAAGTGACAAGAAACTTACTAAAAGTTAATGACATAATTAAAAAGATTATTATTTTGAAATACCGACTGTTAATTTGTACGTTTCTGTTAGAAATCTGAAACTGAAGTGTAGTTGAAGCTTTATGCACGTTAATGATCTAAAACATACTTGTAAATTCATCTAGAAATATCTTCAGGATAAAAAAAAAGAAAAAGATTTTACGTTGGCCTTGACAAAGTCCCAACTTGAATCAAATTGAGAACTTACGGAATGAATTGAAAAAATGTTTGTAAGAGAGCAAAAAAAGCAACAAATGTATAACAATTTGAAGATTATACACATGAAGAAAGGCAAAATATTCCCCCCCCCGGCTGATGTTTGTTTTAATCAAATAACAGATTTGACCAAAAAGGATTATCAAAAAGTTATAACTAAAAAATGAATATACAAATAACTTAATTTTCTAGGGACAATCCTTTTAGGGATACCATTATATTTCTTTTGTTTACAAATATTTAAAAAATTTTCTTTATACATTTATTAACCTAATTGTTTGCAATAAATTAAGAAACATTTGACAGTGCCAATAATTTCAATAAAAACTGTGTGTATTGTATTCATATAATAATACAGTTACACCCAAATCCACTCTGTGAGTTAAATAGATTTGTTTAAAAATTATTTGTATTTAACAGGGCCATGTGTAAAAAAAAACAACTCAACTACACGAAAGGTGTAAATATGAACACAATTCCCTAACTTAATTTTCTAGGGACAATCCTTTTAGGGATACCATTATATTTCTTTTGTTTACAAATATTTAAAAAATTTTCTTTATACATTTACTTATCTCATTCCTCAAACTATTTTACCATTTTGTAGGAAATCTTTACAACTAAATTATTTTGGTAATTGTTTGCAATAAATTAAGAAATATTAGACAGTGCCAATAATTTCAGTTTAGTATAACCATATTTCTTATCCACAGGCATCAAAATATGAAAACAGTTCTATTTCAAACGATTCAGTTTAGCGTAGTACAGTTTTAATTTCAAAAACAGTTCTATTCCAAGTAATTCAGTTTAGCATAAGAACGTAGTTTAGTTCTATTTGACCCATAGATAGGACCCAATCAGTTGCTACCACTCAGGGCCAGAGAGGACCTGGGAGCGATGGCAATGAAGGGGTGCTCTGCATTTCCAAAAAGCTCCTGTAATGCTGGAGCCTTTCCATGTTTAGTGTCATATCCAGAACACTCGTTAGTGGTAGAGTCTTACCCCTCTGCAGAGATGCGGTCGGTGAATTCTACAGCCCCAATCAACTGGGCCATAGAACACCCTTTGGTGGGAAGGAGTCTTACCCTTCTACAGCAATGCAGTCGATGTATTCTACATACCCCAGTCAACTGGGCCACAGGACACTCTTTGGTGGAAAGGAGTCTTACCCCTCTACAGAGATGCAGTCGGTGTATTCAACAGCCGCAATAGTTAGGTTTGCAGAATTTGAGAGACCATACGAAAAAAAAACATACAGAAAAACACTCCCCGATTTCAAACATAAGATGAAACTTTATTGGAATATAATAATACATTGGTGGCAACAGTTACCTGATCTCAAAAATGAATGTTTTTATTTCACCATATTTATAAGCAATTCCAATAAGTTTTGATGTTATGACAATTTGAAATTGAGGAGTGTTCCTTTTTTTTTACCCAATCTGAAGTATAAATTACGGCATTTATCTTGACTTTATGATCAACATTGAAAAGATTTAAATTTTTCCTGCCAGTTATTTTGTTGCCTATGACATTTGAGCTGCCAGAAGTTCTGTTAATGATGAAAGCTATTTAACAACATAGACTGTTAATTTGTTTCTGGTGGTTAATGCCCGTGTAGTACAAAAGTCACACTTATTAAGTGTACTGATAACTAAAGAATTGTGCAAACTGTTACAGATTCTTCTAACAACACTCCTTATATTTTGAATTCAGAGACTTTTTTCCTTCTCCTTGTGATGCCTACAACCTCCTGGCATAACTTAATTAGCACATTAAGAGGATGTTCACTCAATTTTTTTTTAGCAGTAAACAAACTAATAACAAATAAGACGCTTAACATTAATTTAGTTGTCTAAATTTCTGAGACGAAGCTTGAAGATTTTTATCATTAAGGGTTTTCGGACTATTGTCTGCATCTTCATTGTTATTTCCACAAGGTTTCAGCCGATATGTCCCCCGGCCTTCTTCAGGTGTTTGTCGAACTCGGGAACCTACACAGAACTTCGAACTACGTCCTTTATTGAATCCACGGGGGTCGCCTGTTCTGATTCCGTCAGCCAAAACAGGGTACAAGTGTTAAGTATTCCTGTATTGTTACTCGTTTGCGGTCAGGATTGAACCTGTAACCTCCACGGCATTAGGATCTACATCACTAAAGCCATCTATGTGGCTTAGATATATAGATGACACGGAATTTGAGGTCAATGAGGTTACATTAAAAGAAACACGACGGTGTAGCTTCACACTATATCAAGATAATAGTTTTAAGAAGTACTGAAATTAAATTAAATGGATTAATTATAGAGAATGAAAAGAGGACAATTTTGAAGAAAATTAATGTTTCATTCGTTATTCATTTCTGTCCTGGTAAATTCGGCTTCAGTCTGGATACTTCATCAATATATCTTGTATTTTGAAGATCTTCGATGTTTTATTAATTGTTAATTTTTATGTTGGTAAATACAGCAACTTTTTGAACAAAGCTTGGATATTTAAAGAACTGAATGTTTCATTCACTGCCTATTTCTGTCTTGGTAAATATACCTTCACTCTCAATGCTTTTTCAACAATAAAATTACTATACCAGATATTGGCATGATGGTTAGGGTGTTCCCCCGGCCCAGGTCGAGTCATACCAAAGACTCAAAAAATGGTACTTGATGCCTCCTTGCTTAACACTCAGCATTATAAAGTACGAAACAAGGGTAAAGTGGAGCAATCCAGGGAAAGGAGTAGCGCCCTTCCCAACACCTTAGTGTAGTAGCTATCGAAAAGGGAGACTTGGATCACCCTCGACTACGGTTGCCGACTTACAATATATATATATATATATATATATATATATATATATATATATCTTAAATTGCAGCGTACATGTCAATCTCCTATATAAGCGGAACTCAATATTTTTTAACAAAAAAATCTGGGTTCGATCAACACTAGCAGTATAGGTTGACCCCCCAGACATCAAACATACACGGGCAGGTGTCCACGTGATGCATTGATTAAAGTGATGGACTGCGGAATCGTAGTACGCGAGTTCGTCCTCCAGTCGCGCTATGACGTTCACTTTCGGGCAAATACCTTTAGGAAAGGTATGAAACCCCTTATCCCCCCAGCTATGGGTTAAATAGTACCACTACTGTTCTTCTAGGAGAATGGCTTTGGCATTAAATAACCTACAAAGGTTGATATGCCATTAAACAAAGAAACCAAACCAAACCAAACCAAATATACTCGAGACTATTCTGAAGATTCGGGAATTGTTTACAGTCAGTGTATCATCAATTGGAAATGGCTTGCATTGATATGAATTCTTAATTTGTATTACTGTTGTATTATTTTATATAATGTTCGCCAAACTCAAGTATATTTGGAAGTGTTTGTGGCAGTCAACTGGAGTTACGGTAAGTGGTATGTATCAATAGTTAAGAGTACTGCTCCGATGGTTGACCACTTTTCTGTATTAGTCAACACCTCGTTTTATAGATACCTTTTTTTCAAAAAGTCGACTAGTACACTGCAATTTACGGTATATATATTCTAAAAGTTGACCTGCATTTGTTTATTAATAGCATATAAATTGATTTGCATAACAAGTTCTGGACTAGAGGACGGCGTTCAACTTCCGTAGAAAGAACAAAACAAAAAAAAATGCACTCAGATGATATTTTCTCACAACCAAAACATGAAAAACAAAAGCAGACGTTACTGGGGATACCTTCGGAAGAGAGAGAGAGAGAGAGAGAGAGAGAGAGAGAAAGAAAGAAAGAAAGAGAGAGAGAGAGAGAGAGGGGGGAACTAATCGATACAAGTCAAGGTCAGACAAATGATTTATTTTTTTGTAAAAATGAAATTGATAGAACAATTATTTATAACAATGTACACATATTTCTTCTTCTTCTTCTTCTTCTTCTTCTTCTTCTTGGTACAATTTGATTAATTCTTTTCAAACCATCACAATTTCATTTGAATAATTACATTTGCATTAGGATATAATACAAACGCGCTGCTCTTTTTGAAACATCTACAACTTACGCTCACCTCCATTGAGGCTTCAGTATTAACCACGTGACGGCACTCTACTTAGAAATAACAAGACCGTAAAACACCGCTTTACGTCATTTCCGGCGACTTCAAATCCGCATTTACACTTCTTTTCAAGACCATATTTCAGTCTCCTGGGTACAACACAAAACAACATCCGGTGATGAGGGTGCAGTTTCGGAGCTCTGAGGACTCTAGAGGAGTCCATCATTGCCATTTCGTTTCTTGCTGATGCCCTTAGGAAAGACCTGAACATTATTTCTTCCCCGGTTATTAATAAATATGGCACACTGGGCTCTTTATTCGACCTGTGAGAAAGAAAACTCTAAATTCAAATTAATTGTATCACGCTAAAAAAAAAAATCAGCTTGTTTCACTTCCTGCCATTGGTATAAGGGTTGGATTTTGTTTTGTCGGTTACTTAATACCAAAGCGAAAACCATTCTCGTAGAAAAAGCAGAAGTGATGCTATTAAAGATAGTTGGAGATTTCATCAATAGCTGTGGGGAAAAGATCGTTCATCATCATCATCATGTCGCGCTGGTAGCACGGATATCCCTGACCCTCTCTCGCAACTCCCCCCTATCGTTCATCGCCCTAGGCAGGTCTTCAGGACAACATCCCGTATCCTCACATAGCTGCTGAATGTATGTTCGTGCTGCTCGTCCTGCTTTTGCACGGCCATGTGTGGGGGTCCATAAGAGTACATCTCTTATGAGTTCGTCCCTGCTTCTCCAGTAGTGTCCTGCATGTCTGGTTCGTCTAACTTGAATAGTTTTTGTGATAGGAGGCAGGTGGCCTTACAGTTGGTGTCTTCTGGGGTGTTGCCGCCAGGTCTTGTTCAAGATTGCACGCAGCATTCTTGTGTAATTGCCGTCTAGCTTCTTCTCCAGCCGTTTTGTTAGAGACCATGTAGTGCACCCATATAGCAGTATCGATGTGACCGCTGCCTGGAAGAAACTGCGTTTCATTTTATCGGTTAGGTCTGATTTCCATATAATCGATAGCCTATTGATAGCTGTCCATGCTTTCGTTAACCTCGTTTCGATGTACTTTTCGGTTGATGAGACGCTGCTTCTTAGGCAAGTGAATTTGTCTACTAGTTTAAGAGGGGTTCCTTCAAGAGTGGAGATGTCCCCCGTTTGATAATAGTACATATATTCCGTTTTATGTGCATTAACATAGAGGCCTATACCTGCGGCTGCTCGTTCCAAACTATGCAGTAGTGTTTCGGCTTGGTCGGGTGTATTTGCCAGTATCGCTATATCATCTGCGTAGTCGGCGTCGGTAATTGTTTTTGCGGGGTACCTTCTGCTTCTTTTCTTCGTCAGCTCGAAGCCATTTTCTCTGATTTTGTCAATCGATGTTCTAAGTACGTCGTCTAGACAAATGATAAAGAGGTACGGAGCCAGCGTGTCCCCTTGTAGTACTCCTGCTACAATGTCGAAGTATTCTGTGTCTCCGCCTGGTGATCGTACTTTTACTTTGGTGTTTCTATAGAGAATCGTTATTGCTGCTACGGTTTCATTAGGTATGCCGTACGCTAGTAGGATTTGTTCCATCTTTCCTCTGTGAATGGAATCGAAGGCCTTGGTAAAGTCGACAAATATTAATGTCGCTTGTAGGTTCTTTGCCCGTACACCTTCAATGATTCTACGGATGGTTAATATTTGTGAGGTCGTGGATCTATTTCTTCGGAAGCCATTTTGGTTTTTCCTAAGTATGTTGTCGATTTTGGGTTCTATGCAGTTTCGTCGTAGGGCATTGTAGATTTTGGCTGCTATGGATGTAAGTGTTATACCTCGGTAGTTTTTGGCTAATCCGAGGCCCCCCTTTTTAGGGGAGGGGAGGATGCATCCCTTCACCCATACCTTTCCCTAATTGTATGAATCCGAATGCAGGACCCTGCTGGAGAAGCAGGGACGAGCTCCTAAGTGATCTACTCCTATGGACCCCCACATATGGCCGGGCAAAAGCATGACGACCAGCACGAACATACATTCAGCAGCTATGTGAGGATACGGGATGTAGCTCTGAAGACCTACCAGAGGCGATGAACGATAGGGAGAAGTGGCGAGAGAGGGTCATGGATATCTGTTCTGGTGGCACGACATGATGATGATGATGATGATGAGTCCAGAAATGAACGACAGAAGTTTGAACTTGCTTACTTCGTGACGACAGTCCAGCACATTAGCCATTACGCTACGGGGACTAAAAGATTTGGTAAATATATATACGTTGGCGACCGTAGTCGAGGGTGACCCAAAAAGCTCCCTTTTCGATAGCTACAACACCAAGGCGTTTGGGAGGGCGCTACTCTTTTCCCTGGATTGCTCCACTTTACCCTTGATCCATACCTTATAATACTGAGTGTTAAGCAAGGTAGCATCAAGTATCATTTTTTGAGTCTTTGGTATGACTCGACCCGGGATTGAACCCAGTTCTCCCGGGCCGTTGGCGAACACTCTAACCATTATACCAATGGATCTTGGTAAATTCGTATCTTATTTCTGTTGATTTTTATTCCAGCTTTGACCTTTTCACTATGTGTTGTATGAAGAGTAAATTCTTATAAACAATAAGTGCATGCCAAGATTCGAACTCAGATCCCCTAATCTTGAGATGTGACTTGCTCCAATGATTCAAATTAATAATTAAAAAAAATAAAGGTTGTTAACTGACGCATTATTTAGAAAAATGAAATATGCTGGGAAAAGTTTGGTTCTTGTAAGGTACTTGTCTGCAGTACAAGTTTTGACATGTTGCCCAACGTAGAAGTTTACTTCATCTAGTTATCATCATAAAATTAAAACTCGTGTACTTTTTCAGTTGATATTAGTGATTGTAAAATAAATATTTTTGTTAGAAAAAATAACTAGAGTCGTGCGAAATGATCTCCCGAGTATAATATTGCAGTTGCGTAGGGGTCACATGTTTCAGCCCTCGTCACCACTTAATGATCTGGTCCTGATGTATATATCATGTTACAAATTAGTGTCAGATTCTGTCAAACAGGCTGGTGGCATTTTTATTAATGTGTTTATTTATTTTATTTATTTATTCATTATTTTTTGAGAAGCCGGTAAAATTCGCTTATAATTCTAATGGATTAGATAAAGGGTCCGATTCGGAATTCCCAGAAGGTTACCGACAAAAGACAACTGAAGAAGACCAGTGGACACTAAGGCCGATATACATGAGCGTAACAATAAAAATGCTGATAATAATCTACTTCGCGTAAGTAAGTCCGCACCACAGAAATTTAAACAGATAATAATACCTGTTTATTTATTTGATTACTGCTTCGAATAATTTGATATTGTTTTTTTATGTCTTTTTTTATTATTTTGTTATATTTTTAGATGTTCATCTAATTTCATCAACATTTGAAAGTGACATTGAATACAATACAGAATTTTGACCCCGGAGAAAGCAACAGTCATGTTAAAAGTATTTCGGAGGGTAAAACATTACGAAACAGCTTGGCCAGCTGACGCTGTTTTGTCTCCGGTGTCTCCCTAGGTTCCTTGAGGCTTTCACTTGCACACAATGGTCACTGAAGTTTGAAGAGTTCATCCTTTTATTAACCAAGTGCACTTATACATTTCAATCGGTCTACTGTCCATCTCCAAGTATCTCGAGGCAGTTTCTCGAAGAAAAGAACGTCGATAGTTACAAAGTCTGGAGAATATAAGAAGAAAAACAGACTTGTAAAGAATGGTAAAACGGTAACTGAGTTAAATGTGTTGAAGTGTATTATACACACACACACAAACAATATATATATATATATATATATACATATATTATGAAACAAATTTTGGACACCTGCTCCAATAGATTGACGCCATGTTGTCGGGGTTAAGAAAACGCTTCCTGCATCCCCTGCAGGAGAGTGTGACTCCCTCAAAAAGAGGTGCTCTAGTTCTGACACTTAACTGTATCTGATGGTGAGGCTCCAGTTCTGCAGATCTAGGAAATATAGAGTTAACATTACGCCCAGGTCAACTCTGAATGGAATGGTAGTACTTGTTAGGGTATCATCTATTGGCTAAAAAATCAATTTGAAAATTATCAGTATTCGACCGGAACACATATTTTTCTTTTTTATTATATATATATATATATATATATATATTGTCATCCTCATACAGACTGTATCGTTGTATCACAACTCATCATTGTAGCTAGACACACGAAAGGTTTGAAGTTTGGATCGAAACCTGGCTGACTTTACGCCAGCCAGATATTCTACCGCGCACCAACAACAAACTCAGCGGAAGCGAAGGGATTTTAATACATATGCATTACTTTTGTTTTGTTTACATGCATACGCTTAATGGCTACCGAGTGCTCAATGTATATATATATATATATATATATATATAAGTAAAGTTGGCGACTGTAGTCGAGGGAGACCAGAAGGCTCCCTTTTTCAATAGCTACTACACCAAGGTGTAAGGATGGGCGCTTCTCCTTTCCCTGGATTGCTCCACTTTATATTGCTGAGTGTTAAGCAAGGAGGTTTCAAGTACCATTTTAAAAGTCTTTGGTATGACGCGACCTGGGATTGAACCCAGGTCTCCCGGACTATTGGAAAACACTCTACCAATTAGGCCAATATATATGTTCAGAATATATGGTTTATACAAGTTCAGTTCAAGACCTTAGTGATGTTTCCTTTTTTATGATCTTTCTTGCTAGTTTCTTTCTATTAGAGTCCAATTGATATAGAAGTTCCTCTTGGTTCTGCTCGCAAATGTTTTCCATCATATCGATTGATCGTTTTCGGGCAGATTGTTTTGTTGTTATTGTTTGTTTTCATTTAGTTCGGGTGGGATATTTATTTTCTTAGTGTACCATAGCCAGATACGGATATGGGAAACGGACATAGAATGTTCATAACAGATATACATAGAACATAGTAATCTCGAAACACGAAAAACACGTAACGACTTTTTAGTTCAGGTACGAAACTTTTTATTACCTTCGAGTTAAAGGTTTCAACATAAGGAAGAGAGATGCACAATATTTCTATGATGATTTTTCCATCTTCCCCCTCCCCATCACGTGCACACCTGCCACAAGGCCTCGGCGAGCAAGCGAAAGTCAACCGTCTTCTTCCGAGCCAGGAACTCAAATCAACTGACTTTTTTCAAATCCCCCCAAATCCTCCGCGCACGCTTCCGGTGAATGACGTCATTCACATCCCCAAGTCCTATCTGGGATTTTTATTTTGACATCTGTGAACGACACATCCTCCCCGTGCGCGCGTTAACACCTTCGCTCAAGTTTGCGCCAAACTAACCCATGTGCTGAGCCGAAAGGTTCCCAGCCTAACTAAACCCAAAGGCAAGATATATAAAACGAAATCCCTCGGCCATTATATTACATTAGGAGGGTTTATTATTGGTGTGAGTTCTTTGATTAGAATGTTAATTGTTGAAGATATCTAATATATTAGTGCCAATGTTGAATGCTATTTTATTTATATTTGGTTGTTTATTTTTAATAGATTCGAGGATTTGATGGTACTTTTTCTCATTAGTTTTAAATAGAATTTTGGTTTTGTTAGCGAGGACATTTCGTATTTGAATTTATCTGTGTTATTACTATGAGTTTATATTCATTCGTTCGTCCTGTCAGATAGGGTTTGACACAAGGTCCTTGTTTTAAGAGTTATTACTATGTGTTGTTAAATGTTCTTGGATGGCCCTAGTCTCAGTGAAGTTGTATGAAAGGCAACGGGAGAGGATGATTGTTGAATAGGGTACGAATGTTCGTATCATAATAAAATAATAAGTAAATTTGGCCACTATATTCGAGGGTGACCAGAAGGCTCCCTTTTCGATTGCTACTACACCAAGATATAGGGGAGGGCGCTACTCCTTTTCCTGATTTGCTCCATTTTACCCTTGATCCGTACCTTATAATGCTGAGTGTTAAGCAAGGAGGCATCAAGTACCATTTTTTGAGTATTTGGTATGACTCGACCTAGGATTGAACCCAGGTCTTCTGGGCCATTGGTGAACACTTTAACCATTATGCTAATGTTTTAATAAAAAAAGGAAAGTTTCGTGGTTTTCACCAAATGTATTAATGGATTCCAGCTTTAAGCATCTCACAGGTTTAACCACACTGAAGAGTTGTGATACAACATACTGCCTGTCTGTGGATGACGATATATATTTTGTGACGTATTAGTTTAAGTGGTAGACTGTGGTCTCAAAGGAATAAAGTTCGAACTCCAGTCACGCCATTACCTTCACTTTAGGACTAATCATCATCATCATCATTATCGTGTCGTGCCGCTAGCACGGATATCCCTGACCCTCTCTCGCCACTTTTCCCTATCGTTCATCGCCTCTGGCATGTCTTCTGGGCTACATCCCGTATCTTCACATACCTGCTGTATGTATGTTCTTGCTGGTCGTCCTGCTTTTGCTCGGCCATATGTGGGAGTCCATATGAGTACATCACTTATGAGCTCGTCCCTGCTCCTCCAGCAGTGTCCTGCGTGCTTGGTTTGTCTAACTTTGATAGTTTTCGTGATGGAAGGCAGGTGGCTGTATAGTTGGTGCTTTATGGGACGTTGCCGCCAGGACTTGTTTAATATTGCTCGCAACATTCTTGTGTAGTTGCCATCTAGCTTCTTCTCCAGCCGTTTTGTTAGCGTCCAAGTAGTGCATCCATATAGCAGTATCGACACGACTGCTGCTTGGAAGAAACTGCGTTTCATTTTATCGTCAGGTTTGATTTCTATATGACCAATTGCTTATCGATAGTTAGGATTAATACAATGGGGTAAATATATGAATCCTCTCATCCCATCTGCTGTTGGATAAGTAGTATCACTGCTCTACTTCTACAAGGATAGATTTAGCAGTAAATAACCCACAGAAATTAATATGCCATTAAAATTTAAAAAATCAAGTCTAATATATGTTGCGTCTATTGATGTGTGTACGGATGGGGACAACCTTAGGTAAATGGCAAATTAGTCAGTGGAAAGGAAGCCTGACTGTTGCAAATGATGTAGATATATGTATACGTTTACCAGTACATACACCACTATTTATATATGTGTGTGTGTGTGTGTGTGTGTGTGTGTGTGCTCGCGTGTGTGTGTGTATATTCGTAGACATTTTGATAAGATTGTCATCTTCCTGACTTTCAGTTTAATATCCTCTCTCATTTCAAGTGATTCGAAAAGAACAAACAAATGTTTCTGAATCCAAGTGTTATTGCTTGACATCATGTGCAATATATGAAAAACGTGTCACAGAAGGTTATACTCGTTATTCAGAATCTGTTGTTAACAAGAAAGAAGAAAGATGAAGAGAAGGTCGCTAATTGGCTTTTTGCTTGCTTCGTTGATATAAATTGTTGATCACATAGAATGCAATTTCAAACCAAAGCGTCAGAACAACTGATTTTCAATCTTGTGGATATTCGGAAAAATGACAAGATGCTTTCAAAAAGCTTTTGTCTATCTCTCTCTCCCTCTCTCTCTTTCTTTCTCTCTCTCTTTTTCTCTTTCTTTCTCTCTCTATCACTCTTTCTCTCTCTCTCTCTCTCTCTCTCTCTCATACACACAGGAACACACACACACACACACACACACACATATATATATATATATATATGTATTTTTGTTCATATATTTATATGTGTGTGTATGTATATATGTAAATTACAATCACATATGTTATATATATATATATATCATATTTACCCAACCCCTCCGCTCGGACAGGATCTGACACAAGGTCATTTTTAAGCGGAGTTTAACAGGTTTGAATTCAAAGTTTTCCTTCTCCTAGACTTGTTGCCTCACCAAGGCTGAAGAACCTAGTCTGCCCTACTATATATATTTTGTCATCCACAGACAGACTATTTCGTTCTATCAGAACTCTTCAGTGTGGCTAGACACGTAGGACGCTCGAAGCCGGGATCGAAACCCATCCAACTTTACGTTAGACTAAATCTCAGACCTCTCGGCCACCAAGCGGACCACGTTGGCTAAGGGAATTTTTAAGGCATTTATGTAGCAACAGCAGCAGCGTCCGTTTGTTTACATTTTTATACCCTATCGGCTACCAGAGTGCTCAATTCTTTCGAAGAGCTTTGCATTACGCGAGCGGCGGCCGATAATTCCTTCGCGTGTGTATGTATATAAATTACAACCACATATGTCTTAAATAGTTATACTTGAAAACCTATAGCCGTACACAAATGATTTATATCAAGAATAGTTACTCGATGATATAATTGTTTTCTTAGAATTATTGTTTTTTGAAACTTTACAGATGCTTACAACTTACTGGTGTTAAATGGGAATACCTGAAAATATGATCTGGATTATAGTGAAATATTTAAAAATGAATGAAATATTTTAAGTATTGAATAACACGTAAGCATATTTGCTGTTAAACAAATACGATAAATTCTCTTTCTGTCTGTCTGTCTGTCTCTCTCTCTCTCAGATCTGTGTAAGACATTCTATGATTAGGGATTTATCTGTGTCAGTGTCTAAATATATGTGTGTGTGTGTGTGAGTGAGAGATAGCGCGCACGCGCTTGAGAGAGAGAGAGAGACAGAGAGAGAGAGAGAGAAATTTGCTGCCTCTCCGTTACAAATAGCCAAAACCAAAAGGAAGTTGATTCTTTTTATTTTAAACTAACAAAGCTTCTCTTTTTTTCTTTTATTTTCTTTTTTCTCACAGTCATTGATCTTCGGATAATTCTCATGTCTCGGAATCTCTCACTTGATTTATGATTTCCGGCAAAAGAACTATCAATGTTAATAATTAATTTATATTTGTGTGTCATTCATTCTTATGATTTGCTTTTTATCGTAACATCCAGATTGTCATTCGACATTCGTTATATATCAACGTAGCGCTAGAATGAAAAAAAAAAAAAGCATCCAGTGAGATTTGTACTGTCTTTCCTCAGCAAATCGAACTTGCCTTTCGACGGCAGCAGCCCAATCGAATTGGCATATTAAAGACTGACACCTACAATTAATAAATTCAAAAAGAGAACCTTTTTTAACATACCGAATTTACCATATTATTACCAACTTTTCAGGCCAGACGCTGACTATAGCATTGCCAGAATTTCGAAACTAAACCCCAGCAAGGCAGAATTAAGGGCAACGGTTAGCAATAATTATAACAGCTATACAAACATTTCAGGAATAAAGTTTAAGAACTGCCTTTATTCAAGAAGTTGACTTTTGTCAAATATTTAAAAGTAAAGAATATTAAAACGAATACATCTTTATCAAAAGAAGGTCTTCAGTGATGCTTCGACCAATGGAAAAATCTCTGGAACAAGTATGTTTAATGATGAAGAAGGTTAACGATTCGTTTATCGTTCATCTCCGTCTAAGTAAACTCAGCTTCCGTCTCAATACTTTTTGAACACAGTTCGTATTTTGAAGAAAAACTGACTTTTTTTATTTATTGTTATACCTTTTGAACACGTCACGGATTTTAAAGAAAAATTAAGGTTTCATTCACTGTTCCTTTCTGTCTTGGTAAATACAGCTTTAGTCCGGCGGATACTTTTTCAGGTCTAATCCTATATATATATATATATATATATATATATATATATATATTGTAAATTCATTTTAACTTTAGGGGTGAAATTTGGAAGAGGATTAGCGCTCAGCTAATGTATTTAGAAAAAAGTTTTTGTAGCCTGTTTACGCTCCAAGAAAATAACCCCCGCTTCTAATGTTTGATAACTAAAAAGCAGTCTGAATTTTGATATTAAAAAAAAAAAAATCCAAAATTTGAACATCTCTAACTTGAGACGGTGTCAGGTTAAATGATTTAACCAAAAAGTTTTCTGGATTTAATATCATAGTCGAAATATTCTTGTCCAAGAAGAAAGGTGCCGATAACAATTTAATATTTCATTAATTGAACGATTGATTAACTGATTCTCACAACATATCAACACGACGCTGCCGAGAGGTTAGAGAATCGCGTTTCTCGGACGTACATATTTAATTTTTTTTTAAATTGTTTCTTTAGAATTTTTTCTTGGAGATCTTTAAAGAGTTAGTTTTCGGGACAGCGACAATTCATGACTTAAATAAGTGAAACCACCTCTTCACAAAAGATATAAGGTTTTTTTTTAATATATTAAAAAAAAAGGTTTGAGACAGTTTTCATATTAAAGTAGTTTATACCCAGGAAGAACACAAGCGTGTCTGAAAATATGAAAATTTTATTCCTTGCCAGAGAACTAAAAATGCTTTTGAATATGAGTGTGACGGTGATACTTATAGTAGTTGGTGCACTTGGAACGGTCCTCAAGGTCTTTCCTCCAAAATACAAGAGGATTTGAAATCAGAGGAAGAAATGCGACCCGCCCATACTGCAGCATTGTTGAGGTGGGCTAGAATACTCATAAGAGTCCTGGAAACCCGAGGAGACTTGCTATCACTCACTCCAGGTAAGTACCACCAATTAACGCTGGAGTAGAAAACACATAAGCAGGGAAATAATAATAACAATAACAATAATAATAACATACAAAAGGATCACCTAATCTCGGCCCGAAGACCAGACCTTATAATAATCAACAACAAAAAAAAGAAAATCTGCAAAATTGTCGACTTTGCTGTCCCGGCAGACAACAGAATAAAACTGAAAGAATATGAAAAGAGAGATAAGTACCTCGACCTTGCTAGAGAATTGAAAAATCTGTGGAAATCGAAGGTGACAATTATACCAATTGTGATTGGTGCTTTTGGCACGGTAACTAAAGGATTATTAAAGGGCCTGGAAGATTTGGAAGTTTGCGGTCGAGTGGAGACCACGCAAACAACAGCATTATTGAAAACGGCCAGAATACTGAGAAGAGTCCTGAAGACATGAGGAGACTTGCTGTCACTCAATCTCCAGTGAAAAAGCATAAGCTTACTCTAATGAGTAATAAATAATAATAATAATAATAATAATAATAATAATAATAATAATAATAATAATAATCGAAACGATCAATCGCATAATAACCGAATGCAGCAAAATAGCACAAAAAGAGTATATGGCGAAACAAGGCTGGGTGTGCAAGGTGATCCACTGGAAATTGTGCAAGAAATTGAAATTTGATCATACGAACAAATGGTATATACACAATCCAGTATCTGACCCGCAAAATGAGACACACGAACTCCTATGAGGTTTTGACACACAAACTGATTATCTAATCTCGACCAGACGACCAGACTTTATAATAATCAACAAAAAAAGAGAACTTGGAGAATTGTCTATTTTGCTGTCCCAGCTCACCATAGAGTAAAATTGAAAGAAAATGAGAGGGACAAATACCTTAACCTTGCTAGAGAACTGAAAAAACTGTAGAACATGAAAGTGACAATTATACCAATCGTGATTGGTGCTTTTGGTACAGTCACCGAAGGATTATTAAAGGGCCTGGAGGACTAGGAATTAAGAGGACGAGTGGACACCATCCAAACAAATACATTATTGAGATCGGGCAGAATACTGAGCATAGTCCTGGAGACCTGAAGAAATTTGCTGTCACTCATACTTCAGTGAAAGATCGTCAGCTAACGATGATGTGAAAAACTCCCAAGGAGTAAATAATAATAATAATAATAATAATAATTTATCGGAACTTTAGATGTGTGCATGAAATTAGCTTTCGGGCAAAGGTTCGTGAAAATAATGAAAATATAATTTAAATTACTACTTTTCTACTACTACTACTAATAATAATAATAATAATAGTGATGTCTGTAGAATGCGAAAATACTTTTGATACACCCTAATATCATTCAACAAAATTTTACAGCTTCCTATATTTAAGTTTCCTTAAAATTAAAAAAAATTTCTTGCATTTTGTCTCCTTTCCATCTCTCCTTGCTCTTCAAATATTGATTATAAAAAAGGATAAACTCTAGTAGAAATTCGAACTTAAGTGTTATTTTGCCTATGGGAAGTTTGGTTAAACACATCAGCTCGTTTTAATCCTCTAAGCAAAAGGAAGCCATTAGTCACCAAAAACCCTAACCTATTCTTTTAAACTCATGCAAAGGACGAATATGAAAACTTCCACCCATTTAGAAGCAGCAGCCGACTGCATTCCAACCAAGAGCCAAATGTACAGTTCCATGATAAGTCATAGATAATAGGAAAAAAAAACGAGATAACATGAAAAAAAAAAAAAAAAGAACTCGCAGAAACTTAAGAAAGCCCAGAGAGAAGTAACACATAGCCAAAAAAAACAAAAAAAACAAAAAAAAAACCCAACTAGAATAGATTCAAGGCTAAATGAATAAAATCAGAAATTCGGTCGAAGATAGCCAATCACGATCAGCATAGCAGTCAGCAAATGAAATGAGAAGAAGGAAGAGCACTCCGAAAGTAAAATTAAAAACTGCCAGACAAAAAGAAAGAATACAAAAGTGGAGAGACCATTTCAAGAATCTGCTTGGAAACTCCCCACGAGTCACTGGTAAACCTATCACAAAAATTATTAATAGCAAGCAAAACTAAAGAATAATTTAGACATAGAACTAAATAAAAGCAAAAAAATTGCAGACGTCAACAAAATAGCTTCTGAAGTGTGGAAGACAAGGAAATTTGATAACATATTTCTTCTATTATGCAATGCAGTATATAAAGAAAACACTGAAAAAAAAATAAACAAAAAGGTGTATCCTCCCTTTCTCCAAGAAAGGTGACCTGAGAATTCTTTAGAAAAGATAAAACATCTTTCGGAGAAATCGATCCACAATTTCTCAGATTCTGACAATGCGTCGAATCATCGAACAAGTACGTGCAAAAAATCTCTATGGCACACTATTGTTCGTAGATTTCTATAAAGCATTTGGTTCTATACACAGAGAAAAGACGGAGCAAATACTACAAGCATATAATCCTACCAAAGAAACTGTTACAGCAATAATAATGCTTTATATAAACACAGAAGCAATGGTTCACTCACCTGCTGGAGACATAAATTTCTTGGACATTAATAGAGGTAACTCTAAAAGTCATTTCAGAGTTATCCCAGTTTAGTCATATTCGTTTGGACCGTTAGAGGGCGTGACAAGGAGGAAGATCCAAGATGGCGGACCAATATACTTCAGACGTGGCATCTCTCCACAAATTCTTTTAGTTGACTAGTTTTATAATGTTACTTTGTTAGAATAAGTATTGTTATCTTACAAATGTTTCTTGGTGATTCTTTTGATATCAACAAAAAGTACCACTCGACATTTGAACTCACGCAACTACACAATAGAAATCGACGACGAAATGAGATAATTTTTCTTTCGACTTTGACCCATGTGGAACCGCGAAAAGAAGAAGCAAAAAGACGAATTCAAACGTACGTTTTCTTTTGAAGAAATATTTTTTTTTTGTTGTCACTCACATAAAAAGAAATTTAAAAAAAAAAAGAAAAAAAAGCATTATATTTTTTTCTTCGTCATGGATTCTGCACTTTGGAGAAAATTCTTAAGAGTCAACAAGAACAATTTTTGCAAAAACACAAAATCGTCTAACTGAAATTTTGATTCAACAATTTAAAACCCACCTAACAACAGCTAATAAAAATGTGAATTCTGTTGATAATAAAGCAGGCTCAATAACCGCATTTCAGTTCGACCCGGAGACAAAACATACATTTGTTGCGTAGCCATATGCACGAATATGGCCATGTGCAAAATAGACATGTAATGTTCATTACTATAGAACATATAAAGAACATAGGAATCTCGGAATTCGAAAACACGTAACGACTTCTTGTTCAGGTACGAAACCTTTTTATTAACTTTGAGTTAAAGGTTTCGACGTAAGGAGGAGAGACACAATCTTCTATGCTGTCTTATTCATTTGGCCCCCAACTCGAGCGGCCCCCCATAGGGCGCAAACTCGCCTCGCGCCTGCGAGCTCCAAAATCGATCCTTCTCGTTTGGCGTCTAAAACCCGACTCTTATTTTCTTCAAATTCTTACACAAACTTCCGCGTGCTTCCGGTGCGTGACGTCACCCACACCTTGTCACCCAGTATCGTCTCGGACTGTTATGACATCTGAGTGACACTTCCATCCACTCGCGCGCACCCGCGTTAACACCTGCTTCAATCTTACACCCAACCAACCCATGTGCTGAGCCGAAAGGTTCTCAGCCTAACTAAACTCGAAGGCATGAACCGAAATCCCTCGGCTATTTCATAACACATTCACTGCATAGTTTAAACGTTGGGAGGATACTTTTTCTCATGCAAGATGATGAATGGAAGTTGCACCTTCTTTTACGTAAACTTAGAACTAAGGAATATGAGTGCTATACTAATTTCATCTTACCAAAAAAAAAAAAAAAAAAAAAACGAGAGATTTTAGATTTATAGAAACTGTTGCATTGTTAACAGACATTTTTGGTGAATTATCATCTTTATATAACTCACGTTATAATTGTTTGAAGTAAAAAAAAAAAAAAAAAAAGAATGATAGTGACGATTTTCTCACTTATGCTGGGAAGGTAAATTTGCAATGCGAGAATTTTCGGCTGAAATGGCCGACCGAGGACCAATTCAAATGCCTCATTTTCATCGCTGGATTGCAATCCCCAAAGGACGCGGACATTCGCACACGTCTTCTGTTTGTGCTGGAGCAATACATAACAGTGTAACACTGGCCACGGAATATCAACGTTTAATAAACCTTAAACGAGACACTAAAATGGTACAACAGGAGCCATTTATACAATCTGTTTGCCGTAGTGTAAGATCGATTGAAGATTCCCCATCTGGAAAGAAGAAAAAACCGCCAACGCCTTGTTGGTCAAGTGGGGATGGACACTATGCTCGTTTTTGCGCGTTTAAAAGACACACGTGTCAACTCTGTTCACGTCGTGAGCACAAAGAAGGATTTTGTGAACGCAAAGCGAATACTTCACTTTCAAAAAGAAAAATACATGAAAAAGGATATTTTTTGGAAGTCCACTTTGAATTCAATTTTTGCAGTTTTCAATGTAAATCTTTAAGCTCGTAGAAAATATATAGATGTCTATATAAACAATAAACCTGTAAAATTTCAGTCTGATACCGCTTCAGATATCACTCTGATTTCACGTCCAAAATGGGAGTTATTGGGAAAACTAACCCTAAAAGACACAACTCATGTTGCTTGTAGTGCATCAGGAAACAAGATATAACTTTCTGGTGAATTAACGTGTGATATCTCTTTTAAAGAAAAAAAAATTCCGGTGTGTGTTACATTACTGATTCATCAAAGTTGAACCTTCTTGGCTTGGATTAAATTAAAGAACTTGACCTTTTCAAGGTTCCCTTAAACTCCATTTTTAATACCTTCCAAATAATTTATGTAGCAGATATTGAGAAACATTTTATGAACACACTTTAAACCAAATTCATCAATGTTTTTCAAGAAGGTCTTGGATGTTGTACTAAATTTAAAGCTATCTTAAAAGTGAAATCAGATACAAAGCCCATTTTTAGACCAAAGCGTCCGGTACCATACGCAGCTTTATCCACCGTGGAAAATAAACTAAACCGCCTTCAACAAGCAGGAGTAATACAACCTAAAAATTACACATCCTGGGCAACACGCATTGTCATGATGAAGAAGGCAAATGGCAAGGTACGTTTATGTGCAGACTTCTCCACAGGATGAAATGATACATTGGATATACATCAGTATCCACTACCTGCACCGGAAGATTTATTCACAAAACTCAACGGTGGAAGTTGTTTTGCAAAGATGGACTTTGCAGATGCTTATCTACAAATGGAAGTTGATGAATATTCCAAAAATCTTCTCCCGATCAACACAACCACAGGGTATTATTTCAATTTAACTGCCTTCCATTTGGTGTCAATTCATCCCAAGCAATTTTCCAACAAACAATGGATACAATGCTCACAGGATTGCCAGGAGTTTCTGCCGACATTGATAACATCATTGTGACGGGCACAACCCCAGAGGAACTTCTACACCGCTTAACCTTTGTGCTGGGTCGAATTCAGCAATATGGATTTCGCTTAAGGTCAGACAAATGCAAATTTTTCCTAACTTGAGTGAAGTACCTTGGATTTATATTTGACAAGAATGGTCGAAGACCAGATCCAAAAAATATTCATATAATAAAGTACAGGGCATTACCAGCGGATGTTTCGACACTACGTTCCTTTTTGGGCCTCGTAAGTCGTTACGCTTCTTTTTTTTACCAGAACTGCACAAGTTACGTGGACCTCTTAGAAATCTATTACAAAAAGATACTAAATGGAACTGGTCAAGTACATGCAAAGAATCATTTGAGTTTTGACCAATTGCTTGTACACTATGACCCATCCGTAGATAGAGCACTACCTGTCACTTCAGAGATGATTCAAGATGCAACAGCCGCAGACCCAATATTACAGAAAGTCCTACATTTTCACTCCACCAACTGGCCAAATACAAGCACTGACCAGAAACTTCAACTATTTTTTCAGCGGAGATCTTCCTAATCCGAAACCAATGGAATTCTAATTTTCGCTAAACGCGTTGTTGTTCCATTCAAACTCTAAAAGAGATTTCTCAGTTTCATTATGAACATCAAAGAATTAATCGGATGAAAAACATAAACTGGCGGATATGTGTACTGGCCAAGCATGGACAAGCAGCGAGAGGAACTTTTCAAGAGTTGCACCAAATGTCAACTGGTTGCAAAGTCTCCCCCGAAAACAATACTGCATTCATGACGAAACCCAGATTTTCCTTGGTCACGACTCCATATTGATTTTACTGGACCAATAAATGGACAACATTACTTAATACAACTTAACAGTAATTGATGCTTACAGCAAATGGCTGTTTTTACATGAATATGACTACATCCAGTGAAACTGTAAGGAAACTACAAGAAGTTTTCGGCAGATTTGGCGTTCCTGAAATCTTAGTTTCTGATAATGGTACTGCATTTACCTCAGCAGATTTTTCAGACTTCTGTAAGCAGAACATTATTCTGCACCTCTGATCTTCACCTTTCCATCCGCAATCGAATGGACAAGCTGAACGCTTCGTCAATACATTTAAGAGAGCAGTCTTAAAATTAAAAGGGAAATTAACTACACGAGTGACCATGGAGATATTTCAAAGTAGCTACAGAGATACCCCAAATCCAAACCGTTTAAATGGAAAGTCTTCTGCTGAAGCCTTGATGAATAGAAAAATACGATTACCAACTGATGCTATTCCCCCATCGCCAAGCAATTCTCTCAAGAGAAATGGAACGATGGAAAACCAGTTCAATCGCCACTATGGAACAGTGTCACGTCTATTTCTAACTGGACAACCTGTATTGGCAAAAGACTACCGCAATGGTGAAGAAAAATAGAAATATAGTTACATAGTACGCCGTTCTGGTAATGTAATCTCTGATGTGGATGTACAATCATCTATTTGAGTCAGACATGCAAATCAGCTACGTCATTCGTACCTTCCAGAGAGAACAATCAAATGGCACAGTCATTCCATTAAATGTTTTACTGGACACATTGGAATTACCCCCAAAGGGTTCGAACAACAAAAGAAGTCTCAAAAGAAATACCCAACTCGAAAGACACAGCGTAAGTGTAAACAAATTTCAAACTTACAAGTAGATCCACAACAAACATCCTACAAGCATCAGATTCCAAAGGAGAAGTGTTTGAGGTAATAAAAAAGGTGATAACTCCAAAAGTCATTTCAGAGTTATTCCACCTTGGTCATATTCGTTTGGACCGTTAGAGGACGTGACAAGAAGTAAGATCCAAGATGGCGGACCTATATACATCAGATGTTGCATCTCTCCAAAAATTCTTTTGGTAGACTAGTTTTACAATGTTTCTTTGTTAGAATAAATATTGTTATCTTACAAATGTTTCTTGGTGATTTTTTTTATATCAACAAAAAGTACCACCCGACATTTAAACTCCCGCAACAACACAACAGACATTTTTGCTAGGATTTTGCAAAGAGATAAATAGTAGCATATGTTTTTTATAGTTTGCCTTGACTGTGTACTCGCAACGTCAATAGATCTAATAAAAGAAAATGGTTTTACACTAAAAAAAGGCAAAAAGCGCATCTTGCAAATACACCTGCTCAAACCGAATCCTTACTGCATTGCCTGGAGTAAGCAGCAGGAGGCATTGGCCTCCATGTGAACGTAATTAAAACAGAATTCTTGTGTTTTAAAAGAGGAGCCACTCTAAGTTGCAGGTTTCTAGAATTATTAGACAAGTTTACATCCGTTGGCAGCAATATCTCATCTACAGAAAGCGATATCTACATACGCTTAACGAAAGTGTGGACTGTCACAGAGATGTTATTGATCATATGGAAGTCTTATCTACCCGAGAAAATAAAACAAGATTTTTTGCAAGCTGTGGGTGTGCTAATGCTACTGTATGGATGCACCATAAGAATGTTAACATAACACGGAGAAAAACCTGATTGGAACTACTCAAGAATTCTATGTGCTATTTGGAACAAATCCTGGAAGCAACATCTCACCAAACATCATGTGTACGGCCACTTACCTCTAACCTCACAAACCATTCAAGTATTTCGTACATTATATATCCAAAGCACAGCTGAAGAAGAAAAGACGGACTCATATGCGATGTTTTTCATCCTACACATGAACGCTCTATAGAGCGGGGTCTGGATGTAGTGTGGAGAAACTGCCGGGAGCGAAAGATAATAGGGACGGATGGAGAGAAAGACTCAGCCAGACAGAACGAATGATAATGATGATAATGAATGGTATCATTAATTTATTTTTAGAGGGGGTACCCCTCATTACCCAAATATCCAGAACTAGAACTCTCACCATCAGTTTAGAGTCAAACTCAGCAATGGTCTCAATCCTCTGGCGAGGATACAATCATCGTATTTTAAGCCCTATCAAAAGAACTAAGTTTAATATTTCCGTTTTTCCGTTTTTTATTTTTAGAGAAAATATTGTCGATTATTATTAATTTCGACTTGTACTTTTAATCACCTTATTATTTTATTAATATTATTTTTTCACATTTTTTTTTTCCATTTTTTGAAAACTCTAAGATTTTAAAAATTTTTTGAAATATTATGCTATTTGATTGACAGAACGATTTTAACGGCATTTCAACTCGTCTTGGGTTATTTTCTTCCGAGAGGTTAGAGCAGGGGTGGGAAAACTGCGGTCCTCGGGCCACATGCTGTCCGCTGCATTGTTCTGTGCGGCTCGTCGAAAGCCTCTAAAAAAATAACGCTTGTACTTGAATCGACACTTAATTCGACAATGTTTAGGTCATATTCTTTTTATTTTAAAAGATGTGGCCTTTTTCTAATTCATAACCCAGTGATGTAGCCATTCCACAAAAATTTTGCCCACCCCTGAGTTAGGATATCGCGATTTTTTGGGGGTTATTTCTAAAGTTGGTTTTCTTTTTTCATACGATCTTTTCTCTAGAAATAATTGTTTAAACAGATTTGGCCCATTTAAAGGACCCTAACAAGGACTACCGCTCCGAATCAGAGTGTACCTGGAAGTAATAGCCATGAGGGGGTACTCGTCATTACCCAGATATCCAGAACTAGAACTCTCACCATCAGTTTAGAGTCAAACTCAGCAATGGTCTCAATCCTCTGGCGAGGATATAATCATCGTACTTTAAGCCCTATCAAAAGAACTAAGTTTAGTATTTCCGTTTTTCCAGAGGTAACCTCAGAATAAGTACCCCATGAGCTCGGTACTCTCATTTCTCACTGAATCACTCTCACCACGTGATGGACTGTGGAATCGTAGTAAGCGAGTTCGTACTCCAGTAGCGCTACTACGTTCACTTTCGGGCAAATACCCTTGGGAAAGGTATGAACCCCCATATCCTCCTAGCTATGGGTTAAATAGTACCACTACTGTTCTTCTCGGATAATGGCTTTGGCATTAAATAACCTACAAAGGTTGATATGCCATTAAACAAAGAAACCAAACAGAAACCAATCACCACGTGATAGACGCCATCTTCCTTATAAATGTTGTAAAAGTCAAGCCAATATAGAATCGGAGATTTTAAAAGCAATCAGCAAGTACACCCGAGCAAATTCGTAAAAGCAATGTTTAGTATTTTTAACAGATTGTACATTATTCGTTCTTTTCTTTTCCTTTTTTTTTTTGTCTTTATTCTAGAAATATATTCGAATCTCCAAAGTGCGTGTTATATCTTAAGGATGATTCGTGAAAGTAATCTCTCGACAGAATCAACTAATCTGTATTCGTTGTGAAATAAGAATAACAAATAAAATTCGACAAAGCTGCAGGACTTGCCATTGCTTTTGTTAGACTAAATCGAGGATGCAGATTCTGAATTTTGTCTTAGAATTATTCTTGTCTGTCAGAATTTAGTTCAATGTACAGCATATGCTGCAGATAGACACGACAAAAGACTTCATTCCATTCTTTCACATCAAACTTCCAAAAGAACGTGATTTAAAAAATAATGACTGGCGATTGTTATGGAAGTAATCGCCACAGTAAAATTTTTTCGTAGAAAAAGAGTCACAAAACTGAAATTGTCTTTTTCTCCAGTTTTTAATACTTTGGACCAAAAGCAAAAATAAGACGTAACTGTCGTTGTCTTCAGAAAAAAAAAAAAAGGTTTGTTTTAAAAAAATTGTCTTCAGCACCTCTCTTCTCGGATGTAACGATTTAAAGTACATCATTAATTAATTTTTTTATCTTCTCTTTCTTCTTTTTTCTTCTCATGGTCTTCTTTTTCTTCTTTTCCTCCCTCGTTCTCTTTCCCTTTCTCTTTGGCCTTGTCTTTTTCTTTCTCCATACTTCTTTTTCTGCATATTTCTTTCTTCTCCTTCTTTACTTTTCATTCTCCTCATCCTCCTCTTCTTGTTCCCCTTCTTTATTCAACTTTTTCTTGTTTCCTTATAAGGCAATATATAAAGGATTGTAAGAACTCGCCATAATCTCTACTTCAAGCTCCAAATGTGTTCGATAATTCTCTGGCCAAGAATTATTAAGAACAAGAATGAGTTAGGAATCTCATTGTCTTTTAAAGCCGCTCTTCAATGGTGCAAAGATTTAAATTACGTCGTTAAATCAAAGAAATATGTTCATTTATTTTGCTTTGGTTTGATCTGTTTAACGGCATATGAACTACGTATGGGTTATTTAATTCCAAAATTTAATTCCTTTCTTTATATTTTGTAATCCTAACTATATCGTCAGTGTTCCATTATTTTTCTTTTCAAATTGTACTTTTTATTTGTCGTTAATGCTTTTTGTGCAATTAAGTTTTAAAATTCTATTTATAACAATTGGATGTGTGAATGTATTAGTTTCTTCGACTGAATATAAACAATAGGAAATGGATTCTATTAGATATCTACATTACTTACATATTTTACTGCGTTTTTTTTTTTAAGTCGAGGAGAATTTCACAATTTGGAATCATTGACCTTAATGTCACTTATCCAATCTAGCCAAATTTTTTATTAAATTAAAACATTTTGCAAATTTATATTCAAAGGAGTAAAATATTAAAAAATGAAAAAAAAAAAAATGACAGACTTAACACAAATCTTAATAACCACAGTAAAAAATATTGTAACGGCCTCCAAAGGTTTAGAAAGGGGACTGGAAAAATTGGAAAACAGGACAAATTAAGTTTTCATATAATTATATGGCTTTAAGTTACAATTCTCATTTAAAAATAATTGTATTTTTTTTTATTACACAGTTATATTGTTCGGTTTTGGTTTGGATAATTCATTTAACGTTAAGTCAACACTTTATGGGTTATTCAAAGTCAAAATTTGATTCATTAGCAAATGGTTTATTGTTATCATAATTATCTATATTTTCAGCGTTCCATTGCAATTATTATTTTTAACTCAGACCTTTTTCATTTGACTATAATAATAATAATAATAATAATAATAATAATAATAATAATAATTCAAAAAGCTGTTAAACATGAAGGTGACGGTGATACCAATTGTTGTTAGTGCATTCGGAATGGTCCGTAAAGGATTGGAAAAGGAATTAGAACAGTTGGAAATCAGAGGGAAATTCAAGACCATTTAGACTACAGTATTGTTGAGATCGGCCAGAATACTGAGAAGAGTTCTGGAGTCTTGAAAAGCCACCAGCTAACAATGGTATGAAGACTCGCAATAATAATTATGATATCAAAGCAATAAATAGATAAGACCCAACAAAACAGCAGATGTAGGTTATGTGGTGATAGAGACGAAACGATCAACCACATAATAACCGAATGCAGCAAACTAGCACAGAAGTAGTATAAGACTAGACCCGACTGGGTGGGAAAGGTGATCCACTTGGAAATGTGCAAGAACTTTGACTATACGAACAAATGGTAGATGCACAATCCAGAATTTGTCCTGGAGAATGAGACGCACAAAGTCTTCTGCTATTTTGAGATACAAACGGATCCCCTAATCCTGGCCAGACGATCGGACCTTATAATAAAAACCAACCAAAAAAAAAAAAAAAAAAAAAGAGAACTTGCAGAATTGTGAAATTAGCTGTCCCGGCTGATCATTGAGTAAAGTTAAATGAAAGCGAAAAAGAGGATAAGAACCTGGACCTTGCTAGAGAATTAGAAACAAAGGTGGAACATGAAAGTGACAATTATACCAATTGTAATTGGTGCTCTTGGCACAGACCCCAAAAGATTGGTAAAAGAACAAGAGGGTTTAGAAAAAAGAGGAAGAGTGGAGACAATCCTAACTACAGTCTTGCTGAGATCAGCCAGAATACTGAGAAGAGTCCTGGAGTCTTCTGTGAAAGACCATCAACTAACAGTGATGTGAAAAACTCTCAAGGAGTAATAATAATAAAAATAATAATCCTTTTTTTGGACAGTGATAAGATATAATCTATTCTGATCTCAAATTGATAATTTATACACAATGATATGGTTTAACGCAACAATCCCTATTTGTTAATAATTCATCGTTTGTACAGTTATATGGTTGCAAAAATTCCGATTTAAAATTAATAATTTTTAAGCCAATATTTGATTTTATAAAAAATAGAAATGTGTATAAACATAAAATATGAGACAAAAAATGCTGTTGATTTTGGCGAAAAAATCAACCGCCGGAACATTGAAAATATAGTGATTACAATTAAACGTTTACAAATGAATAAGATTTCAGCTTTAAATAGCCCATAAAGGGTTGATAGGCTGTTAAGGATCTAAACCAAACCAAATTCTAAACCCCATACCTTAATTTAGCTTTGCTCTCTGGAAATGAAGCCCAAAAGCAGATATCGAGAAAATCTGCTTAGATTCAATCGATCTATTATATTCATTTATAATACATTTAAACCAAAATTGAATATTTCCTTTTGCAACTTTAAGTAATAGTGGTTGTATTGGTTTTATATATATATATATATATATATATATATATATATATATATATATATATATAAGATAGAAAGTCATATATATGTATACATATATATATATATATACAAGGTAGAATGTTATATATATATGTATATGTATATATATATATGTATATATAAGGTAGAATGTTATATATATATATATATATATATATATATATAAGGTAGAATGTCATATATATATATATATATATATATATATATATATATGTATGTAAGGTAGAATGTTATATATATATATATATAAGGTAAAATGTCATATATATATATATATAAGGTAGAATGTTATATATATATATATATATATATATATATAAGGTAGAATGTCATATATATATATATATATATATATATATATATATATATATATATATATATATATATATATACCCACCCTCCATAGGAGCAAGATGTGACACAAATTGAATTCTAATCGAAGTTTCAGAAGGTGAAATAACCGGCTCATTGGCCTAGTGGGTAGAGTGTTCGCGAATGGTCCGAGAGACCTAGGTTCAATCCCAGGTCGAGTCAAACCAAAGACTTTAAAAATGGTACTTAGTACCACCTCGCTTAACACTCAGCAATATATGGTGAGTATCAAGGGTAAAGTAGAGCAATCCAGGGAAAGGAGTAGCGTCCTCCCGTACACCTCGGTGTAGTAGCTATTGAAAAAGGAGCCTTCTGGTTGCCGTCGATTACGGTCACCAACTTTACTTTGACTACAAGGTTAAATAAAGAATTTTCCTCTTGCCATACCAAAGTAATTTATCTACAAGGTTAAATAAAGAATTTTCCTCTTGCCATACCAAAGTAATTTATCTACAAGGATATTAGCTAATGTGAGATGCAAACAGCCTCGTCAAAGATTTGAACTTGATTCGACGTTTCCCCTTTTCATATTGCGATAGCTATTACACCACGAGCGCCAACATATATATATATATATATATATATAGTCATAAAGCTCTGGAAAGCGCGTTTTACATTATCGTTGCTTCCGCAGTCGGCTGGGGCTGTAGAATACACCGACTGCTTCTCTGCAGAGGGGTAAGATCCCCCCAATGAGTGTCCTGTATATGACACTAAACAATCTGATGGTGAGGTTCCAGCAATGCTGGAGCTTTGGGGAATGCGGAGTACCCCTTCATTGCCATCACTCCCAGGTCCACTGTGGTCCGCAGTGGTAGCACCTGATGAGGGTCCTATCTATGCGTTAAATAGAACTAAACCGTGCTTTTTTCACTATACTGATTTTTGTATTTAAACTCCGTATTTATGCTAAACTGAATTGTTTTTAAATAGAACAGATTATTTACATAAAAATGGATTCGGTGTTAAATAACCTACAAAGGTTGATATGCCATAAAACTCAACAAACCAAACCAAACCATCATCGTTGCCATTAATCCCAGGTACATTGTAATAGGGTCCTATTTATTCGTAGGGTAAAGTTCTTCAAAATTTGGCCCAGTCGGCTGGAGCTGTAGAATAGACCGACAATATCTCTGCTTATGTGTAAGACCCCCCGCCAACGAGTGTCCTGATATGACACTAAACCATCGGATGGCGAGATTCCAGCCCTGGAGTTTTGGGGAATGTGGAGTACCTCTACAATTGCTATCACTCCTTGGTCCACTCTGGCTCGGAATGGTAACACCTGATAGAATCTTATCAATCTTGACATCTAAACTGAGTGCAAAATAATGACATGCTCAATTGAATTGTTGGATAAAGAACTGTAAAACGTGTAAACAAATAACTGATGATTAATTGAATTGTTAGTGAGTACTAGGAACCATTTAACTGTGTGCCAAAAAAATGAGGCAAGGCTCATTTAAAAACGTTATCAACAATGTGTTTACATATCATATATTTAATATATAAGTTTAGAGAAGATTTGGTATTGAGTAACAAACAATGGTTGATCTGCCATAAGACCAAATCAAACCAAACCAATCTTCAAAATTATTTGTATTTCATTAGAATACTTGAAATCTTTCTTTGGTGTACAAACAATTGATTCTTATTAAACTGGTTCTGGTGGCATCTGTTTCGATTTTGTGTAGTTTATAGTTTTACCAATATTGAATATTCCCTTTGTTACGTAAAACTCCATGTAATTTCTGCAGAATGGAACATTATCTTTTTTAGTTTATATATATATATATATATATATATGATTAGCTTACCTGATTGTGATACTGATTTTTTGACATTTTTGGCTGGAGTTTTATGCGGAGATACATTGGCAGAGTTTCTATTCAGAATCTGCCCATATTACAGACTACGAACGTCAATTGATCAAATAAAAGAAAAAGGCTTCATACCAAAAAAGGCAAGAAACTAACGATATCCCGCGAAAATTATTATTGATTACGACTTCTACTGGACAATTAAGGACAAACTCATCAGTAACGTTCTCCTATAGACTCATGCAGATGTACACGCAAGCGTTGACTGACCAGGAAGAACGTACATACACAAGCTAAGTGCAGATACTAGATGCCATCTAGAGGACCTATCAAGAGGAATGGCAGATAGGGACGGATAGCGAGAGATTCAAGAGAATCCATACAATCAACAAGCCCTATATATATATATATGTGTGTGTGTGTGTGTGTGTGTGTAAAGTTGGTTGGTTGGTTGGGTTTTATGGCATATCAACCTTTGTAGATTATTTAACGCCAAATCCATTTTCATGCAAATAGCTCCATTTCAAACAATTCAGTTTAGCATGAGTATACAGTTTAATTATCAAAAACATTTCTATTTAAAGCTATTCAGTTTATTCAAACAGTTCTAATTCAGCTAATTCAGTGTTGTATAAGTACAGGTCTTGTTTAAATAGAGTTAAATGTCAAAACAATTCCATATTAAACAATTCAGTTTAATATAATTACAGTTTCAAAGTCAAAAACAGTTCTATTTCAAACAATTCAGTTTAGCATAAGTACACAGTTTATTTGTCAAAAACATTTCTATTTCAAGCTATTCAGTTTAGTCAAACAGTTCTAATTCAAACAATTCAGTTGGGATAAATATGCAGTTAGTTCTATTTAACCCATCGATATGGCTCTACCAGGTGCTACCATTCCGGACCAGAGTGAACCCGGGAGCAATGGCAATGAAAGGGTGCTTCGGATTCCCCAAAGTTCCAGCATCACTGGAACCTCACCATCAAATTGTTTAGTGTCATATCCAGGACACTCGTTGGGGAGTGGGTCTTACCACTGTGCAAAGGTGTAGTCGGTGTATTCTACAGCCCCAGCCGACTGGGCAAATGTGTGTTAAATCTATCGTCTTCATGCCCAAACAGCATATGTTCATACGTTCTTTTTCCAAAGAATCCACCAGAATCTTTCTCACTGGGTCCATTATGTTCATTTTTGCAATATTATGCCGTCTTGGTTCACTTGAATTGAAGACATTCTTTGACCTTTTTATCGACAATATGGCGTTGTGCGACGACAAAGTTTAATATCAAAGAAAAAGAGAAAAAATATTTTTTGATCAGGAGCAGAAAGGAAACATTTGAGAGGGAGACGTCGAAAGAAAGAAAGAAGAAGAAGAAGAAGAAGAAGAAGAAGAAGAAGAAGAAGAAGAAGAAGAAGAAGAAGAAGAAGAAGAAGAAGAAGAGTTTGTAACTAATTTTACAAAAAATATAAACATCAGTAAAAATCAACAAAGTTTGAAACGAAAAGAGTTAATGGTGACTGAAGATACTATTTGATGAACAATATTTTTTTCATTCGTTGCAGAAAAGCCACAAGAGACAGAACTTATCAGTTCAGAAGAGAAAATTGAGAATAAAGAAAGAAAACACCTCTAAAACGCCTGTTTTGATCGTTGTATTTCTTATGCTGTTTCCACGTCTTCAAATCTTTCTCGTGAGCTGAATTTTCAGTGGAGGAAATAACAACACGGACTAAAATGGTGAATGATGCATTTGTACAATCCTGTGTTAATAAAAGGATTTTGTTCAAAAAGTAACAACACAAAATTGGCGTCAAAGTGTCTAAATTTATCGAGACGTTTAGACACCATCATATTCAGCTCTCTGCACGTTTTCATTTTTGCTTAAATTAATTTTTTTTTAGTCTCGATACTTTTTGTTATATATATATATATATATATATATATATATATATAAGTGTGTACGTGTTTTGTGTTATATGTGTGAAGGTAAGTAAAATACATATTTTTGAGAATATATATATATAATAAAGAATATACATGTGGATATATATATATATATATATATATATATATATATATATATTAGCATAATAACTAATATATACTTCCTTGTATATATACATATATATGCATATGTATGTGCACCAAAGTATAATATATATGTGGGTCATTCAATAAATAAGGGGAATTTGTTTGAAAAACAAAATATTCTTTTTTTTTTCAGAATCTTTTTTTTAATGAATATTTATATTGATTTATAGCAAAATTATTTTAATAATAAAAAAAAGAAATATTTGATTTGAGGCTGTTCAAAATGGTAGAAAATTAATGAGTTCTTCAGGTTTGAACAGAAGTTTCATCATTAAATCTTTTGTTTCTAAGAAGCACAAACCATATAAAATTTATTGAAGAATAGGTGATATGTATGGAGAAACATGTTTTAATCAAAGAAACTTTTACAAAGGATCAAAACTTGGGAGATTAGAAGAAGAACCAAAACCATCCAAAAAATACTTCTACTAAAATCGACTAGGTTATTTAGAAAAGTCCTGGGAACTTGCTGTCAACCAGAATCAAGTAAAAACCGTCAGTTAGAGAAAAACTCGCATGAAAATAGACAGGAACCGAGCTACTAAGGCAGACGTATGAATCTTTGCTGTGTGCTGTTTGAAGAAAATCGGACCAGTAGAATTTCTTTAATTAAAAAAAAAAACATTGATTTCCCGTTATTCGAAAAATCTTTTAGTGAACTTTTCTATTTTAAATGAAGACTTTTTAATTTCCAAAATTATTTTCTGCTAAACTATTTCGAAATTACGAAATAGATTTATTTAAATTTACCTTGCCAAACTCTATATGGCTTATCTATGACTTCTCTCAATCGGTGAAAAATACGTAACTGATAAAAGTTTGAAAGAGCTAAGTAAGAACAATTACCGTCCTCAATGTAACCGGAAAGACATCAGGAGCCTCGTCTTTATTTCCGCTGAGGCAGTTCATATTTTAATAAAGTCTCAAAATAGGACAGTAAATATAAACCATCATGGTGATACAGGAAAACCTGAAATTAATTCAGGTTAGTTCGAGAAATAAGTCAAAAACAGCAAACCTAATGGACTTGAACTAAGTTAAAAACTTAAGGTGTTTGTTGTTTTTTTTTTTTTTTTTTTTTGCGACCCACTGTCCATAAACAGTGACTGTTCTCACTCACATCTGTTTCAGGGGAGAAGATAATAAACAACCTCTGGATCTGGTATAGCCACAATTTACCACTTATGATGAAAAATGTTGAATCAAAATATGACACAGCGTGGGACCCAGGTTACAGGCTTGGGTGTCATGATCGGCAAGTGCTCTCCTGATAGCCAACATGAGAAACCCACTCGTCATCCTGCAAATGTTCGCTGTTCTGTTTTCAGGTACACGAATGACGATTTAAGGAACCACAACAACCAGAGACGTAAACGCAAAACATGGTCAAGGGAAGATAACCAACTTGCACTACACAGCTATTTTAGGAGCAACCCTTCACAAAGAGGATATAGGAAAAGAATGATAGGGATATGGTGAGAATGTGCTAGTTTTTAGACGACAAGCCAAAGACTTGCCGGCCAAGTTATAACAATAATAAAGAAAGGTTAGTTTTCTGACTTTGAAATACCAGAAATCCATCAGAAAATAAATAATGAACAAGATAATAATACAGTACCAGACACATCAAGAATTAACAAACAAATCAGCCTAACAGAAATGAACTGCCAACTTCGGAAAATGGAAACGCCACACAACCAAACAACGCACAACCAAACAACGCACTACCAATTCTAACACAAGAACAAAAGTTAAATCTAGAAAATTTAAAGAGAAGTATGAAGAGTGAAAAGACTACCTAACTATCATTAAGAATCATTGAATGGGGAACAGTTAAGATGGAAACGAATAAAATAAATCAACCACTAACTTATAATATTATATATATATTATTATAACGAATAATATAACCGAATTAAATGAACTAATCTATGCAGGAGCGAACACTCAGTGATATAAGGTACGTATCAAGGGTAAAGTGGAGCAATCCAGGGAAAGGAGTAGCGCCCTCCCCTACACCTCAGTGTTGTAGCTATTGAAAAGGGAGCCTTCTGGTCACCCTCGACTATGGTCGCCAACTTTACTTACTTTTACCTTATATATGAACGAATAACATAACCGAATTAAATGAACTATGTAGGGGCGGAATTACTTTGTGAAAAAATTGGGATCCCCTCAAAAATCACGAAGAAAAAAACAAAAACCAGGATCGGAAATTCGACTGGAAACGCAGATAAAAATCTACGAAAACAGCCGAAAATGACAAAAAAAAGGAAAGACGCTGGAATATGTAGGAACAAAAAGGAAAAGGCAGCACAAGAAAAAAAAATAACAATACAACTTGAGGAAATAAACCAGAAAGTACTGGCGAAAGAAGGAAGATTAAAGAGATATCGACAAAGGGTGAAAAAATACAGACAAAACAGGACATTCCAAACAGCGAAAGAAAATTTTATCAACAACTTGGAGGAGATGACACGAAAACAACCGGATGCAAAAGGAACCGAGCGATTTTGGACTGAAATATGGCAACCAAAAACACAATGAAAAGGCTGAACGGATAAACAATATGACAAGAGAACTAGGAGGGCTCGAAGAAGGCCCAAAAGCGGAAATGCACATCGATTTACTCAAAACGACACTAAAAAATATCAAACTGGAAAACACCAGGCCATGATGGAATATATGGTTTCTGGTTCAAGAAATCACCTCAATTTACGATAGACCCGCACTAGAAATGAACAGATGCCTACAAGGAGCACAGGTACCCGAATGGATGACCATAGGAAAGACCACATTGATTCAAAAGGACCCAAGCAAAGGAACTGCTCTAAACAACTACTGATCCATAACCTACCTACCAATAATGTGGAAAGTATTAACAGCGCAAATAAAGGACGAGATTGACTACTCGTTAATAAGCCACGGATTGTTCCCTGAGGAGCAGAAAGGATGCTGCAAAGGTTCCAGAGGCACAGCAGAGTTACTTTACATAGACCAGACGGAAAAATCTACCATGGCCAGGATTGATTATAAAAAGTCATATGATATAGTTCCTCAAAGCTGGATAATAAACTGCCTCAGAGTGTTCAAAATATCAGATGAAGTCATAAACTTTATCGAGAAAACCATGAAAACCTGGAGTGTGGAATTGACAGGTGGAGGAAGAAGCTTAGCTGAAGCAAAGATCCAAAGATGTATTTTTCAAGGAGATGCACTATCACCATTACTATTCATAATTGCGATGATACCACTTAACCTCATACTCAGAAAATGCACAGCCGAATACAAACTTAGAAAATCGCAAGAAAAGATCAATCCCCTAATGTCATGGATGACGTCAAACTATTTGCAAAAAAATGAAAAAGAACTGGAAACTCTAATACACTCAGTTAGAATGTACAGTCAGGACATAGGAATGGAATTTGGTATAGAAAAATGTACCATGTTCGTAATGAAATGTAGTGAACGACATCTGACTGACGGAATCGTACTACCAAATCAAGACAAGATTAGAACGCTCGGAGAAAAGGAAACCTACAAATATTTGGCCATCTTGGAGGCTGACACCATCAAACGAGTGGAGATGAAAGAAAAAATTAAGAAAGAATATCTCAGGAGAACTTGAAAGTTACTCGAGACAAAACTATCTGACAGAAACCTTATCAAAGAAATAAATACCTGGGCTATAACCCTCGTTATAAATTCGGGACTATTTTTGAAGTGGACCAGAGAAGAACTTAAGCAAATGGACCAAAGAACAAGGAAACTAATGACCATACATAACACATTACTTCCCAGAGAAGACGTTGACAGACTATATGTATCAAGAAAGAAGGAGGAAGAGGACTTGCCAGCATTGAAGATAGCGTTGACGCATCGATACAACGACTCGAGGATTACATAGAAAAACACGAAGGAGGACTGATTACTGCCATCCGAAACGAGACAGACAACACGATGGACAACAGAATGACAATAAATAGGAAACAAAAATGGGAAGAAAAGCAACTCTATGGACGCTTTAAATGACTAATAAACAATATCTCACACAACAAAACATGCACGTGGCTAAGAAAAGGAAACTTTAAAAGAGAAACAGAATCTCTCCTAATAACAGCACAAAACAACACCATAATAACCAATCATATCAAAGCGACAATAGATAAGACGGAACAAAATAGCAAATGTTGGTTATGTGGTGATCGAGACGTAACTATCAAACACATAATAAGCACATGCAGTAAATTAGCACAGAAGGAGTATAAGACTAGACACGACTGGCTGGGCAAGGTGATAAATGGTATATGCACAATCCAGCAGCTGCTCTAGAGAATGACACACATAAACTCCAATGGGATTTCGACATACAAACGAATCACCTAATATCGGCCAGACGACCAGACCTTATAATAATCAACAAAAAAAAGAGAATTTGCATAATTGTGGACTTTGCTGTCCCGGCTGACCACAGAATAAAACTGAAAGAAAGTGAAAAGAAGGGTAAGTACCTCGACCTTGCTAGGGAGTTGAAAAAACTATGGAACATGAAGGTGACAATTGTACCAGTCGTGATTGGTTCAGTAACTAAAGTATTATAAAAGGGACTGGAGGACTTGGAGGTTGGAGGACGAGTGGAGACCATCAAAACTACAGCATTATTGAGGATGGCCAGAATACTGAGAAGAGTCCTGGAAATTGAGGAGACTTGCTGTTACACAGGCTCCAGTGTAAGACCATCAGCTAACGCTGATGTGAAAAACACTCAATGAGTAAATAATAAAAACAGATTGACAATTAAAAATTAAAAGAGTGCTCAATACTTTGTAAATCGAGCAATATACAATAAATATTAAATTTAATCACACACAAAGTTTTTCTATTATTGGAGTTTCATTAATGTCATTGATAAGCAAGAAAATTGAGTTAAAAAAAGTATCTAATTAGTTTACCATTGCAATATTTTCGTTTAAATATTTTATTGAATATCACATGACGTAAAGAGTCAAGCAGCACAGATATTTCAAAACGCTTGTCGCCTGTAAAAATATGTCACGTGATCTAAACTAGTCATCCGATAAACACATCTTTGATCCACTTTGTAGATTTGGATTATTTAGATATTTAATAACCGACTGAATGTAGTCATGAGGTAAATCTAAAAGTAGTTTTCTTATATATATATATATATATATATATTTTTGCTCCCCTACCCCTGGAGGAAAGTAAATGTGTTGCCATTAGCGTAATGCAAGCTTCTTCATATGAATCGAGCTCTCGGTAGCCGTAAAGCGGATATATGTAAACAAAAACAAATGTGATACATAAGCGTTTAAATTTCCTTCGCTTGCGCTAGTTTCCTCGTGGCTGAGTGGTAGAATCTTGGATTGGCGTTTGAGTCAACCGGGTTTCGATCCCAGCTTCGGGGATTTAGCTTGTCTTGCCACACTGAAGAGTTCTAATAGAACGGAACAGATCAGTCTGTGAATATAATCATATATGTGTGTGACTGTGTATATGAGTGTGCGTGTGTATATATACGTACGTGTCTAGCCACACTGAAGAGTTGTGATACAACGAAACAGTCTGTCTGTGGATGAAAATGTATACACTCTCCATGGGGGGGCATTCCGGTGAAGGAATTTTCGGTTGCCGCTCGCATAATGCAAAGCTCTTCGAACAAATTGAGCACTCTGATATCCGGTAAGGTATAAAATGTAAACAAACGAATAGTACTACTTAATACCTTATAATTCCCTAGCTGACGTGGTTAGCATGCTGGCTGAGCAGTATGATAATAAGACTAAGGTGAAGTTAGGCGGGTTTCGATCTCAGCTTCAAGCGTCCTACGTGTCTAGCCACACTGAGGAGTTGTGATACAGCGAAACAGTCTGTCTGTGGATGACAATATACATACATATATATATATATGCTTAACACTCAGCATTATAAGGTACGGTTCAAGGGTAAAGTGGAGCAATCCTGGGAATGGAGTAGCGCCCTCCCCTACACCTTGGTGTAGTAGCTATCGAAAAGGGAGCCTTCGGGTCACCCTCGACTATGGTCGCTAACTTTACTTACTTATATATATATATATATATATATATATATATGTATATAAACGGTGTCTCGGTGTCTGACTGTGTGTCTCTCTTTCAATACATACAGACACACAGATATATATATATATATATATATATATATATATATATATATATATATATATATATATATATATATCTAAGAAAAAGAAAACAAATCCGACGGCACCTAAATGTACAAATATGAAAAAAAACATAGTATTCCGAGAATTATTTTATTTACAGTTATATATATATATATATATATATATATATATATATATATATATATATTTGACATAAATTAAAGTGATTAGACAAGCATGAACATTTTAATATTAGTAATTAATTTTTTCCCCAATTAATTTCAATGTTAGGACATCAGAAGAAGAAAAGTGTTTAGAAAGGGTTTTGTGTTTTTTTAATACCCGGAGCAACTTTCGCTCCACTTCCTGACCCCCACCCACACTCAGCTGACTGCATTCTTCAGTTGGAATAAAAAGTAATGATTCCCAGAGAAGGATAACTATGAACTTACACGTAAATCATCTGTAAACATGCCATTTTTCGTAATATATTTATATCAATAACGTTGTAACCTTCTACCTACCCCCGCACTCAGAATTTCGTGTGTGTCACACTAATGGGAAAGAGATAAACGAAGCAAATAACTCCCCGCCCACGCACGCTTGATATTTACTCCATGCATCAGCAAGGCCATCAGGCTTTTACTCTGATGAATTCACCGCGACACATGCCCCGACTAATTGTTCTCTATCGTGCTATTTCGGTTCGCTTTCAATTTCTTTATTTAATGGCATATCAAACTTCGAGGGTTATTTAATGCCCTGGCCATCCTTGTTGAAGAACATTAGTTGGACTATTTAACCCATAGCTGGGTGGATAAGGGATTCCTACTTTTCACAAGGGTCCAAAACTCACCGTGATAGTGTGAAACGAGTCTGATCTCACTTGCTACAACGTCACAGTCCAGTATGTTAGTCACTGCGTCACGGACACTTTCTGTAAAAAGATGAATACGCCACAAAAGAAAAATAAACTGAAAATGGGTGTATCCATTCGTGGAATAAAAAATATTTTTTTGCATCTAAGTGTTTTGATTTGGCCATTTTATTTTCTCTGCTATAATGAACACCTGACAATGAGATCTACACTTCCAAGGCGTAGCTCTAATTATGATTTAAATTAGCTGTAACTGTTTCACTCAGACAGATATTTGTTTATTTGGCTTTTTGTTTCCCTAGTCATATTTGTTGATCCTATTTCAAAGCAATGTTTTGAGGATGATTTAGTTTTATGCTAAAACCATTTGGAGTCAGTGTTTGGAGAAGTTTTATCATCTATCCCTGAGAGTTTCTATTATCACCTCGATATCGTTAAAGGCATTTTTTTCATTCTTTCTGCGATACTAAATTCTGCATCACTGTTGATATTGTGACCTTTTCAGCTGAAATATTATTCCACAAGTGTGTGTTATAATCAATAGGTCTTATTATTTGTCTGTAGTTCAAGGATCATTCATTGAAAAAGATGAAATATTGCCTAAAGATTTGGCAATAGGAAGTATTGTTTAAACTTTCACCTTTTTAAAGAAATCAATTGTGATGAGTCTTTTCAAGTCCCAGAAGACAGTCAGTATGAAATACTTTAATGACCGCTGCACCCAGAACTTTTTTTTTTTACAGAAGAGTCAGTGTATTCCCTCTTCTTGGACTGTCTTTTCGACTAACATTTGATGACCTACAACTTTTTAATTATCCACCATTTTGAATAGCTTCAAAACAAATACTTTTTAGATTGAAATATATTTTTTATGAGCTAACTCCAAACAATGCAAACAATGGGAAAATATTTTTTTTATAATTTTCCCTTTTTTATAATTTAATCTAAAATAGAATGGGTATTCGTATTTTCAGATATGTTTATTTTGGTAGCATTTGAAATCCAGTAAATAGATTATTTTCCTAGCTTTAAGGGCACTATATATATATATATATATATATATATATATATATATAAGAAAACATGAAGAAAATTACATTTTCCATAAATCTCAAATAATTGTTAGTGAAAGAAATAAAATTGTCAAATCACGATGGCCTTTGTCTCTATTTGTTCCTTTTTGTAGATTTAAAAGAAAGTTTCTTTTTATCCACCAACATTTTCTTTCCATCGATCTGTTTCTGTCTGATCATCATATCCTCACACTCTGTTCTAATCAGTTTTGAAATCTTCTTTTTTTCTTTGCCGATTCCAATCCGTCGACCTATTTGAATGTCTCCATCTCCAATGGTTTTACAGATGGTAATACATTCACGGATGAGGCGAGACCAAAGACGATGATGGATGAAATGATAAAAGAAATCAAAAGAAATCTGAATAGTCAACAGCATATAGGGATAAACCGCTGCGGGTTGAGACAAAATAAGGACATATTCTTTTTATTTAGAAAATAGAATAAAAATACGATTGTTTTTCTCTATCAATTGAGGTGTCTTCTAGCTTTATTTTAGTTTTAAAACACATGGTCTAAAAACAAACAACTCAAAAATCTACCCCTTTTAAAACGGCCTTGAAATTTTACTGGTTGATTCCGCGTGGCTCCAATCAATCCTCCTTACTAATGAGAAAGTAACTGTCTTGATAAAGACAAACCAAAGTTGACTTAGAAGTCTCTTCTCCTTTTCGAGAAAAAACATCTAGACCGTTTAAGGTCAATAAATCGACCTTGCAATGCGTCCCTTTGTGTTTCACTTCGTACTAATGCCTTTAAGAAAGGCATGAATCCATCTATACCCTATCACCCAGTTATAAGTAAATAGTGGAACAGAGAAAGTAGACCCTGAATTCCAACCAACTGACCCTGTGTCACAGTATATTTATGGCAAACAGGTGTGTAACATGGCATAAATATTTATCCCAGAACGGGAGTTTATTTTTTGCAAAATAAGTTCCAGTTAAGATTCCTTCTTCGGGCACATGGGGAACTGGCAGATAATGTTGGGGTTAATTTGGGGCTAGACTGACCGCCGCTAGAAAGGGGTTTCCATTTTTCACGTTACACACACCCACCAGACCACTTCGTCTTCCTACCCCTAGGATAATGGAAGATATGGGCCTCTGGGTTTAGATATAATATTATTATTTATTGTAGTCTACAATTCCAATTTCCCGTGTAATATTTTTAAAGGCGAATGAGACATTTAGCGAGAATAAATTGAGGTGAATGAAGCTGAAAAGGAACGTTCAAAAGAAGGCAATTCGATAGGCAAACAACGCAATGAATAGATTTCGACTCGAGGGGACATCTAAAATATAAAAAGGTTTTTAATACGTGCTGACACAGACAAATATTAAGGTGCCGGCTATATTACCACCAGACAAGACTTAAACACAAATGTCTCTTTCTTTTTCTCTCACTTTCTTCTTTTTTTCTTTTCTCTTGAAATTTGAAAAGGTAGCAAAGTCCATTCATATATTTAGAGTGTATGAAATGAATCTTTCATTCCATTTCTCTTCTATTCTTAATGCATATAATTCTCTATATGTTTCTTTCTTTAAATTGAGAGGGAGAGAGAATACAATTGCAATACTTAGGAAGGGTGGAGGGAGAAAACGGTTTTAAGGTTTACTTAGCTTTTCGTCGACGGGTTTCTTCGCAGAGTATTTTCTTTAACAGGCTAGCAGGATTCTATGGAGCTCGGCTTGAAGGCATCTGTTATCTCCTGTCCAAGAGCTCTATTTCGCTTCTTCGCCCAGAGTTTTGGCGACAGTTTCAACACATCTTGTCACGCCAGCTGCTGTCCTAAAAATTCTTTACTCCTATTCCCGCTGACGAAAAGGGTGCTACTTCCGGCTTTAGGGTTCTGGCCAATCATTCGGCCTCTTTCTTCTTCTTCTTCACCCTGTCAGGCAATTCATTCGGACTGCTATCTCTATCCACCCGGGTAAGGTAATGGAGTACAGAGGGCTTGACCTACATTCTAATTTCCTCTTTTAACGGTCAACCTTTGGGGCCTGTCAATTCAAACACGGGAGGGTAGGGGAAATTTCTTGTTTCTCCCCTCTCGGTGGTAGACCACGTGACAGGTGGAATAAATACGTGGAGCATCCAATAAGTTTCCAGACATTTTTGTACAGGCATTTAAAACTGTTGCAGACTCTTGAAAATTCACTATCTTATTGCTATACATCTTATGAGAAGACTGACCAATTTTTATGATTTTAGCTTCAAATGAACAGCTACAGCAGCAATTGGAACACACCCTACTAAATCCTGATTGTCACTGCTGGTGAATTTCAAAAATGCCATTTGGACGAGAGGACACTTTAGAAGAACGGAATGCAATAAAATTCTGTTTTAAACTTCGAAAAAATGCCTCAGAAACGTATGGAATGCTTGTATCAATCGAGCATCAGTGGCATAAGAGATTCAAGGAAGGCAGGGAGTCTGTGAGGGATCATGAGAGGTGTGGAAGGAGTAAGGAAGTCAATAGACCAGAGCTGATTGGCCAAAGGGTAAGGGTTAGGGTTACTATGTTGAGGTTTTAAGGAGTTCAGGAAGAGATTCCTAGGGAAGAGGCCAGCACTCTTCAAATCGAGTCAGTGGCATTTCCACCAGGACAATGCACCAGTCCACAACTCCATCCTTGTCACAAACTATTTGACCAAGATGGGCATCAAAACAGTTGCTCAGCCTCCCTATAGTCCAGACCTTGTTCCCTGTGACTTTTGGTTATTCCCAAAGCTCAGCGGTGTCGTTATGAGACAATTGAGGAGATGAAAGAGGCTATGACGAAGGTCATTGACACGCTAACACAAGAGGACTTCTATGGGGCCTTCGAGGAGTTGTTGGAACAAATACAAGTGCATTGCAACCGGAGGAGATTATTTTAAAGGGGACTTGAGTTTCATGTGTGTACTATCAATAAAAGTACTCATACGAAAAAAGTCTGGAAACGTATTTAATGATACTCGTACAACTTGGTAAAATAGTCAAACGTCATTTTTTTTTGCAAAATTCCCAGTGTATCACCTTCTCCACCCAAACGTGTCTAGTCTCATACTCTTTCGCACTAGTTTGCTGCATTCGCTTATTATGTGGTTTATTGTTTTGTCTCTATCACCGTATAACCTACACTTGCTCTTCTCTATCGTCCTTTCTATTTTCGCCTTAATGTAGTTGGTCTTTAAGGCGTTTTTTCTGCTGTGAGAAGAGACTGAGTTCTTCTCGAGTGAGATTACGTTAGTTTGTCGCTTGAAATGTCAAAAGAGCTTTTTTCTTTCCATATTTGCTTCCTAGTTATTGTTGTTCTGTTGATTTTATGCTGCCTGTTGTTTCTGGTCGCTATAATTCGTCTTTCTTTGCTCTTTTGAATGTAGTCTTCGAGTCTTTGTAATAATGTGGCCCCGCTATCTTCAATGCAGGCAAATCCTCTTCTTACATCTTGACACATATAGTCTACCTTTGACATCTCTCAGATATTTGGCCTTATGCATCCTCATTAGCTTTCTTGACTTCTGGCCCATTTTTTAAAAGTCTTGTCCTCTGGTCCATTATTATTTAACTTTCAGACTTATTTTCAGTTTCTTACAATCTTTCACTGGTTTTTACCCAAGACCTAACATGAGGGAAGGTAGTGATCCTATGCATTCTATGTATTTATTTTTTTGCTGCCTTTTTTGGTTGATATTTTCCAGTTGCATTGATGATACTTCCTAAGAAGATGAACGATTCCGCAATGTTCCATCTTTTGTATTTCTTATAGGCCGGGACTGCCAGGTTAATGTGTTTATCTGTCCCTTTCTCGATGATACCTAGGTCTCCTATAAATACTGGCACCAAGATAGTTTTAAGGTGCCACACTTTCTCAATTCATATTTCTAGGTGTTAGTATTTACTTTTCATCATATTCCTTAGTAGATAAGTTATTATTTGTTAAGACTGAATGATCAATTAGAAGGTATTTTTATTGTCCTTATTTATCAGTAGATCTGTTCTATTTCTCTTTATTTTCTATCAGTTTAGATAGCTAAATTCTTGAGAATAGTCGGTCTTTTTGCTTCTGTTATTTGTTTTTGTTCGTATTTATACCATATTTCACAATCCAATATTCGATAATATTTACATACTTCCCAATGAATATAACGTTCTCTTCTATCATACCTTTTCTTCATCTTTAATTCGTATTAGTATTGAACAACCGGACGTCAAGTGGTTAATTGATTCAGTTTTTGTGTTCTCACAATCAACTTATAGAGTAAGATCCTTTTTTTATAAATTTTTGCCTGATAGTTTCTACATGGTAGTCCTTGATCCTGTGCTGCTATTATTAACCCCTCTGTTACTGCCTTCAGCCTAGCACTTTTCAGTCATCAATTAGTCTTTACAATAGCTATGTCAGCATTTCTAATTCTTTGTGCGTATCGCCCAGAATGGGATTTTTATTTCCTGGCTTTTTTAGTTGATTTAATCTCTGCGTTTTTGTTTCTTTCTTTATGGTTTCGCAACTTCTCTTGCTTAATATTTTATGTCAATTTCTTTTGGTGTGAGGTCGACTTGATTAACAAATTTATTGCTTTCTTTACGGATTGATTTTTTTCCTTTTGCTTCTCGTGTGTGTTTACTTACTGTAGCAAATAATTTCTTGTAGAGTTCAATTATATCCTATAAAGGTTTGTTTCGTTGGTCAATTCTTGTTTGTTTAATCCTCTTCCTCCATTTTCTCTCTTGGCGTAGAGTCATCCAATATCTGTTCCTGGGAAAATGCATTTAGTGGCAGCTCATTAGTTTCCTGACTTTCGTATCCATCTTTTTTTTTTTTCTAAATTTCTGTTCACGTTAATTTCATATTAAACCTAAATGTTCTTCCAAATATTTTCAGAGTCTTAATGGCTATAAATTTTATTTCTTGTATTCAATTCTGTTTTTAATATACTTCTTATTCTCATATAGAATTATTTTTCTTATTTTTTTCTTTATTTATAGAATGATTGATATTCGTTTTATTAATTCCTGAGTATTTATAGGTTTTATTGTGTTCTAACTCTGTAATGTCCGTGTTTATATCTGGTGTGATGTTTTTAGATTTTACAAGAGTCTTTCTTAAATGTGACTTTCGCACAATTTTTTTTTTTCAGACCAAATTGCGTTCCTACGTCGTCGCTAAATCTTTTTTACGTTACTTAGTAAGTAGACTTTGTAAATCGTCATTATTTTTTGTATATAACTTTAAATCATCAAAACAGAATAAGTGGTTTATTTTTTACTTGTAGTTTTATAGTTATATGGTGCATTTACGTTCAATGGAGAAGGATATTAGAGCAATACAAAAAAGAAGACAAGAAAGTGAATTTCCGTGAAAGATTCCATTGTTATGGTTCAGATTATAAAGGTATGCTTCAAACTAATAATGATATTCACTATGCCACCTTTTCATATTGTATTTGATATCGTATTTTAGAAATGTTTTTATGACTGGGGATATCTTTAAAATGTTTAGAAATTCTTAGAATCCATTCGTGGGAAACGGTTGGAAAAGATATTTACATTCAATCCAAAGAATACCAAAATATTTTTGATGGGATCGACAATTTTCCATGATTATCTTGTTTTTGAGGAGATGATCTCTGCAGCCATATGATTCTTTTTGGCATCCCTTTTGTTCTAACCAGAAAATCTCCGTACAATCTCTGAATTTTACAATTCTCTCCTTTAAAATCGATGTTATCACTTTTTATGTTGTGGAAGACAAGTTATATTTGTTGGTAACTATTTATTTATTTATTTTGCTTTTGTTGTGACGTTTTTATTTGGTAAAAAGTATGTTACTCGTTTTGTGAGCCAATCACCTATTTTTTTTTTTTCAGTTTTTTTTAATGATTTATGAAATAAGTTTCGTCATCAGTAGATGTATGAAGGATAGGTGGTAGAGAATAACGTTTGTTATCTTATTTATTCCACGTGATTCCTATTTATGTGTGCCTTTAAGAGTATTTATAATATCATCTATTGTAATATCTTCATACATTTCTGGTTCATACTTTTTACAAATATCTTTTATATTTTCAGTCAACCTTGAATTTTTATTATGTGACTTCTAAGGGCTCCATTTATTGTTCCAAAAGGATTTCAATTCTTCAATCACGGAGGTTTCCTTTACATTCATTGTCCCTTTTCTTATTTTTCGGTTGAATTCTTTCTTGAAATATTTTATTGTGTTTAAATAATTTCATTTGTTTTTCCTATTTTCGGATCCACTGGGGTTTTAGTTGGATTCTTTGCTTCGGCTTTTCTTTTTTATGGGGATTTTATCAACTGATTTTTTAAAAAAAATGTTCTTACTTTCCTAATTTTCACTTCGACACTATGGCCTACTTGATGTTTTTTGTGTATTACAACATGCAGTATAAACTTCATTGCAAACAAGAAAAACAAGGAACATCTAAAGTTTTAAACAACTTTTATAAACAATAAAACGTTAACTTGAATTTTCGTGTTCAAAAGTTCGCTTTTACGTGTAGTAACGTTTTAAAATAGTGGAAAGTCAGATGTTGAAGAAAAAAAAGGAAGGGGGGGGGGGAAATGTTTATAAAGTGTACTTATTCCTTTTCTTCTTTTTCTATGGTCAGGTTGTAGTCACTGGCAGAAAAGTAGTTTTCAATTCTTTCAGCTCGAGGGCGAATTTTACTCCTCGCTTGATTACTGTATCTGTGAAGCTTCCTTTTTGGTCTCTTTTTATCCTCTCTCTTGGTTCACAAAACCTTGAGTTTATATCTCTCCCTGCCGGCTCCAAAAATCGTCGCTCGACAATCCCTCTTATTTTTGGCGCGACAGCTTCCCATTGGCTACATTAATTTTTATTATTTTTCTTTTTGACTTCTGACCGGATGGATGCGTGGAGCCGATGCGTAGCGACGCATTTATACACTTTGTATGTGACAGCCGACAAGTCAACATCCGGTTGGGAGTTTTATCATTTATTTTTAAATCCACCCCCACAACACCTTCACTCATTTCATTGAGTAAGGATATTTCTTTTCAGTATTCATCAATTTCTTTTTGCATCCTTAATTTCCATTTGGGTTGCTCAAAGTTATTTTGTTTATGTGTTATGATTACTGGGTTTATTACTGTGGTAGTTGCATATATTATTTAATTTTAAAGTGTAAAATTTGGTTTAAAGTCTTCAAGAAGATCTTCTACGGCACCGTTGGTTGACTTTTTCTGCATTAGGTTATTTTTGTTTTATTTATTTTATTATTATTATTATTATTTAGAGTTTTTCACTCCAGTGAAAAACTCTAATGAATAATAATAATAATAATAATAATAATAATAATAATAATAATAATAATAATAATGGGACTTTAACATACAAACGAATCACCTAATCCCGGCCAGAAGACCAGACTTAATAATAATCAACAAAAGAAAGAGAATCGGCAAAATTGTTGACTTTCCTGTCCCGGCGGACCACAGAATAAATCTGAAGGAAAGTGAAAAGAAGGATAAGTACCTCGACCTTGCTAGAGAATTGTGATTGGTGCGTTAGGCACAATAACTAAAGGATTATTAAAGGGCCTGGAGTACTTGGAAGTTGGCAGACGGGTAGAGACTATCCAAACTACAACATTGCTGAGGACGGCCAGAATACTAAGACGAGTCCTGGAGACTTGAGGAGACTTGCTGTCACTCAGACTCTAGTGAAAAACCATCAGATGTCGCTGATGTGAAAAACTCTAAAGGAGTGAATATAATAATGATAATAATAATTATAATAATTATTATTGCGTGTGCGCATGTATGTGCAAAGTTATGTATGCAGAGTTGTTATGTATCTCTACCCAAAATTAGATCGAAGCGAATCGACCCCTTTTATTTCCAAACAAAACACTTATTCTACCATTTGAACAAAGCAGAAATATTTTTATGCTCAATTAGGATCATTGTTAAATTTACCATGAACAGATCTTTCAGTTTCTATAATAAACGCATTGACAATGCTTTTTCAGAGAAATCATATTTACAATGCATTTGCGTTAAAAAATATTTATAATAATCGCATTCTCTGAGTAAGACTTCCTTTTTTCTGGTTAGTGAATATCCTTTTTATTGATATGCATTGATTTTTTTATTGTAAAATAATTATTTATGATTTTTAGTTTACATTTAATAAGCTACAACATCAACAGAATTTTATTACTTCATGACCACTGACAATCCCTTTCTTCCGGAATTTCAATGTAAGGGTAAAGATTGAACAAGTCCTGGCGGCAACACCCCACAAGACACCAACTGTACGGCCACCTGCCTCCTATCACGAAAACTATTCAAGTTAGACGAGCCAGACATGCGGGACACTGCTGGAGAAGAAGGGACGAATTCATAAGTGATGTACACTTATGGACCCCCACACATGGCCGTACAAAAGTAAGACGACCAGCACGAACATACATTCAGCAACTATGTGAGGATACGGGATGTTGTCCAGAAGACCTGCCTGAGGTGATGAACGATAGGGAAAAGTGGCGAGAGAGGGTCAGGGATATCCGTGCTACCAGCACGACATGATGATGATGATGATTTACATTCCATTATGATTGCCTCATTCTTTCAATATTCTCTCAATATTGTTTGCATTGATACTTGACTATTGATAATACTTTCTGCGGGTTACCCATCTTAAAATATTTTAATATGCAGAATACCTTATTCTTACAACCTTCCCAACAGAACAAAAAATAAATTGATATCATTGACCTGACTCACTGTAGAAAACTGACAATCTGATAGCTGCGGCCACAATCAATTTTTTCACTCTTCACTCGTGTTCCTTCGTATCGTTGTCTTTCCTTACAGATTATACCCTTGAAGACGGCAGTAGAATTGATCGGCCGAAACTGTAAATATCTTTGTACCAACCGAATATTAATGGATGAGTTTTAAAATTTACAGTTTTTAATGATTCCTGCTGCTTAAGCGTCTTTTAAAGCTACGCTGCTTACCGAATTTCAAAGCTCCGAGCTGACAATAGCAACGGTCGAATTAAGTAGTAATTCTCCAAGGTTTTTTTTTTTTTGGTTTTTTTTTTTGACTTCTACGTTGCTCGAAGCCGAATGAATGGAGCAACCAATGAGACTTGAACTCACTCGTGAAGGTTTGCTTGTCTAGCTTGCTAACCATTACATCACCCGAGGTGCAAACGGCCGAATTTTGTAACTAAGAAGTCGGCAGGCAAAATTAAAGGCAACGACAAACAAATAAATCTTCAGATCAGGACAGAAAGAAATCTTCCAGTGTTTAATCAACAAGTGGGTGAACCATGTCCGATTGTCCAAAAGAAGAAAATTGAAAATAAAGCAAATAGTAGGACCATATAGATACAATTCAGAAGTGTCTACAAGTAAAAATATCATAAAAACTATAACAACGACAAAAATCTAGAACAAATCGCAACGAAGTTCATTATTATTACATGACAAAAGTTGGGACACTCAGATTTTCGACTCAATATTTTTTTAGAGACGTCTCTTCTATTTTTTGCCACATCGAAGCTGACATTTGTATTGTCTGGTACGGAGAAATGCCGAAAAATTCCGTTACATTGTTTCCTGACAAAGGTAGATGAACCTCATCTTCGCTCTCTCTCTCTCTTTCTCTCTGTTTCTCTGTTTCTCTCTCTCTCTCTCTCTCTCTCTCACACACACACACACACACGCACACACACGCACATACACACACACACACACACACACAAAGGACCCTTCTATATGCCCCTATCAGTTGTCACTTTCTTCTAACAATCGTTGACACACTGTCCCTTGTCGCTTTGAAGAAATCCTCATATAGACGTTATATGCACGATAACTCATGCATATTTATAAACGATTGCCACAAAAAAGACTTGAACCTGCGCTCGCACACGAATCACCTTAAAAATAACCGAAACGAACGCAAAACAGCGTGTTTTGTCTTTTTTTTTTTGTCTCAAATAAGTAAAAGTCACATGTCCCAAAAACATGTGTGTTTTTGTTTTTGTTTTTATTCGTGAAATATTTTCTTTTTGGATGCTCGTATCGGTCAAACTTCCCCTTCTCTCTCTCTCTCTCTCCTTCTCTCCCCCCCTCTCTCTCTCTGTTATAGTAGTTCTTGTTCATGTAAGAAATGAGGAAAGCAATACTTCGCGTTCGTAACAATACGTTCCAGCAGTCGATCTCCATGGGACCTGTGTGTACCTGTACGTTATATGGCCAAACAGATTTTAGAAAGCAACTTAATAATCTAGGAAAAAAACGTTATTTTTTCCGGATATTTCTTGTCTAATCCAAGAAAAAAATGTTTTTTCATTCCTTCTTTTTTTTTTTTTTTTTCTTACCTGATATTTTTCTTACACGAAATGTTCTTTATTTTTTTCCTTATTATTCCAGACACTTTTTTTTATTAATGATTTTTGCGAAAATTTGCTAATGCAAAAGTGATAAGATATAGGTAGATAAGATAATTCCAGTTGCTATTTACGTTGGATTTTTCATACGACACGTACCTAGCTGGAGGCTTTGTTTTCAATTACTATCCACAACAAGCTGAGAAATTTGTTCAATAGGAGGTTGTTTTATTTTCGTTAGCTACGCAAATTGAATGTATATATACTACATAGACATATATACTTGCCCTTGTCTTATTTTAGTTTTTGCAATATATATATATATATATATATATATATATATATATATATATATATATTGCAAAAACTAATATATATATATATATGTAATCGCTTAGAGATTTCCATATTCGTCTCATATTTCCCAAAACGTTGGGGTTTAACATGGGAAGCTTTTCGTGTTTATAGCGTCGCAAAAATAAATAAAACCCAAGTTAAATATTATCGACATCATCAGTTATTACGTCCAGTCACACAATAGAGAACTAGATTCGTAAGAAGGAAATAATTTGTTTCGGTGATGAGAAACGTTCTGTTTATTTGAACCAACCCGCGGGGTTACCGAATTAATCAGATTGAATTACAGAAAATACATATTTTTAGTTTTCCAAACAATCATTTTTTTATTCATGATTCTAGCTGATTATGAAACCGAATACGCAAAAATATATTATGTTGAGTTGTAGTTGTCTGAGTTACCTCCCTTGCATCACACATCAGTCTATTTTTACAGAAAACTATTTGCTTTGCCTAATTTGACTATTCTGTTGTGGCAACCGAAATCGCTGGTATCGACGTGCCCAAATTAAACACACACACACACAAGCAAACTATATATATATATATATATATATATATATATATATATATATATATGTTCATTTTCTTGTTGGCTGACCGAAGTCGAGGGCGACTCGAAGGCTCTCTTTTCAATAGCTACTACACTGAGGAGTAGGGGAGGGTGCTACCCCTTTGCCTGGATTGCTCCACTTACCCTCTATCCGCACCTTATAATGCTGAGTGTTAAGCAAGGAGGCATCAAGTACCATTTTTGACCATTCTTATGAAACACTGCTGTCAAAAGTAAACAATCTTTCAAACAACATTAAAATATATTTCTTGGAGACTTTAAGAGTCTTGGGGAAAATACAAATTTTCGGAAATTATGACTTTGGAAGGAACAATAAAAGTGTTGAAGGATTCTTGTAATTTTGCTTCGGCAATAATCTCTCAGTTATGAACACCATATTGAAATACAAAGTACAGAGACATTTCACATGGATTTAACCCGATGTGACAACATCATTGGGCAAATAGATGAAAAAAATGATACATTATGTGAGATTCGACTGAAAAGTTCATAGACGAACCAAGATAATCTCATGGAATGTAACCAAATGAGGTTTATTTTTCAATATAGTCTCTCTTGTGATCCACACACTTCTTCCATCGGTGTTCCAGTTCTTGGATCCAGTTGATCAAAAAGTCACTAACGGAAAATATGACGTCATCATATGACCTTTTCACCTAATAAACCTATTAGTCAATCCTCATATAAATATAAAAGACTAATCCATGGATCTCAATGTATAAAAGTTCAAGGGTTCTGTTAAATATCTGAACTGATTACGCTGGTTTCTAGTGGTGAAGGTTTGTCTAGGATCAACCACACATTTTAGATGAGCTGATAAGAGAAAAATGTTCTACAAGGATGCTATAGATTCTCTCAAAAAACATTCCTCAGGTTGGGAATCCAGAGTTTTTCTTCATCCTTGACAGGATGAAAAACCTATCTTTATATATATTGTTGTATACTCATGTGCAGATTCATTCATGCATAAAGAATCATAACAACGACAACACAATAAAGACGAGCGAAGACACAGTTCTTTTAGAAAAATAAACCACTCACTTTATTTGAAAGGGTTGTGTGTGAGAGGGAGTTGGAGACCGAACAGAACTGCCACATATTGACTCTTATGGCCATCAGCGTTTCTTTTCCGTTCTCCAGGGTTGCTCAACCACAATTTCTCCAAATTGGTCTGGTCTCCAAAACTAACTGACTTCCTGTCTTCACCGAGTTATATAATAGTTCAATCGCCCACTCAATCTTTGGAATGGCATGTTTGATCGTCATCAAGCGGAAATAACTGTCATACAGTTCACAGGTCACTATCTTCCGGTGCATCAGTCTGTGTCTGTACCGTGGGATTTTAACCCTGTCCCATATTGTAAGCCAAGCTCGCACACGCCAATGGAATATGCAACTTCCGCGTCTTTGGAATGGCATGTATGGCCGGGTCGAAGGTCAATATACAACATATATACATATGAAAATGAACTATTTTGATATCCAAGTCATGATGATGGTTACTGAAACCGAAACGTTAACGTCAAATTAACATCGTAATATATTCACCTATTTGGATTTTGTTTTTTTCTGCTACCTTCATATATATATATATATATATATATATGAGCTTGAAGAGAAAAAGACTAAGCATTGACTCTAATTTTTTTAATAATGAATCAACAAATTTTTATAAGGCTACTGGTCTAGTGGGTAGAGTGTTCGCCAATGGTCCGGAAGACCTGGGTTCAATCCCAGGTCGGGTCATGCCAAAGACTTTAAAAATGTTACTTGATACCTCTTTGCTTTTCACTCAGCATTATAAGGTACGTATCAAGGGTAAAGTGGAGCAATTCAGGAAACGGAGTTGCGCCCTCCCCTACACTTCGGGGTAGTAGCTATTGAAAAGGGAGCCTTCAGGTCGCCCTCGACAACAGTCACCAACTTTTCTACTTATAAGGCTATTAAATAAGAGGAAATAATATACATAAAACAATTTTAGTTTCTTTATCAATTAATTGCTTTAGTGGTACAACCAAAAACATTCTTTTCTTTCTTTTACTAATCTCTCTCTCTCTCTCTCTCTCTCTATATATATATATATATATGTGTTTAACTATTTCTTCCCTTTCTTTCTTTGTCTTCTCTTCCTTTCTTTTTTCTTTCCCTTCTTTTTCAAGCATCTCATTTTCTTTGTCAGTTTGGTATATTTTATGAAGCCAGAATGTTTTGGTTTAAAGAAAACAAGCTTTGTATCTTATCTGGGGTTAGTTTATTTACTGCTAAATAAAAGATCTAAGTTAATATCCTCAACGTGTCTTAATTCTATTTCAATCAACCATATAACGTACTCTAAACACAGCGTATAAACAAAACTTATACAGCACCCCCAAGCCCAAACAAAAAAAAAAAGAGTTTCATTGAGTAACAAAACAACAAAAATTTGAACGTGGATTTCTGTACTTGTCGAATCGACTTCTGACTTGACAATTTATCTATGGTTAAGAATTAATAAATTGAATGTTGTAGAATCAAAATGGCGGGAAGAAAGACATGAGACATTGGAATAGAGTGGATATATTATAGTATTACGAGGTGCATACGATAAGTTTCCAGACTTTTTTCGTATGAGCACTTTTATTGATAGTACACTCATGAAACTCTAGTCCCCTACGAAGTAATCTCCTCCAGCTGCAATGTACTTGTTGTGCCGTTCCAACAACTTTTGGAAGGCTCCATAGAAGTCCTCTTGTCTCAGCGTGTCAATGACCTTCGTCACAGCCTCTTTCATCTCCTCAACTGTTTCATAACGACAGCCTTTGAGCTTAGGGAATAACCAAAAGTCACAGGGAGCAAGGTCTTGACGATAGAGAGGGTGATGAACTGTCTTGATGCCCATCTTGGTCAAATAGTCAGTGACAAGGATGGAGTTATGGACTGGTGCATTATCCTGGTGGAAATGCTACTGACCCGATTTGAAGAGTGCTGGCCTCTTCCCTAGGAATCTGTTTCTGAACTCCCTTAAAACATAGTCGCCCTAAGCCTAACCCTTGGCCAATCAACTCTGGGGTATTGACTTCCTTACTCCTTCCACACCTCTCATGATCCCTCACAGACTCCCTGCCTTCCTTGAATCTCTTATGCCACTCAAATACTGATGCTCGATTCATGCAAGATGGTCGAAAAACAGTCTGAAGCATTCCATACATTTCTGTGCCATTTTTTCCACGTTTAAAGCAGAATTTTATTACATATTGTTCTTCTAAAGTGTCCTCACGTCCAGATTGCATTTTTGAAATTCAACAGCTGTGAAAATCAGGTTTTAGTAGGGTGTATTCCAATTGCTGCTGTAGCTGTTCATTTGAACGTGAAATCATAAAAATTTGTCAGTCATCTGATAAGATGTATTGCAATAACAAAGTAAATTTTCAAGAGTCTACGACAATTTTAAATGCCCATACGAAAAAAGTCTGAAAACTTATCGTATGCACCTCGTAATACTAATCCCGACTGGATGTAGCTTTGATAAGGTCCACAGAAATCTTTTATTTTGTGTCAGAATTCAAGTGAGTCTTAGACGATTATAAGCATTACCTAAGTATGGGAAATGAAAAGCAATTCATTTCCCAAGATTATTTACCAGATTCTGGTGATGCCAACACCGAATTTGACAACTTTAATAAAACGCTGCAGTCTAAAGTAAACGAACTCCCAGGAAAAAAAAGTCTTTACATATTTATCCAACCCCTACCTTGTGGGTAGGAAGTGACAAAATATCAGTTTGTTAACCGGAGTACAGCTGGTTTGAATTCAATGTTTTCCTTCCTCTAAACTTCTCTTTCTCATCTAATGATATGGAAAGACAATGCCAGCTATATCCATCATTCATACAAGAACTACTTAACCAAGTTAGCTTATGAAGATTCAATGCCAGCCTGTCTTACTATTTATTCATTCCTGGGGAGGGGAGAATATACAGATACATTCCGTATTTGAAATCAGAGCGCCGATTCCATTTCCTACGACGATAACCGTTACTCTAAGAACGCCTTCCAGACAAAAGTGAATATATACTTCTCAGTGATTTTAATGCAAAATTTAGGGAAAATACAACTCTGCTACAGCCTCATGTTGTCGAAAAACATAGAAAGGAAGGAATAATGAAAACGGGCAGAAATATTCTTCATCAATAATCTTTCAAACAGGAACACCGTTTTTAAATACAACCAGACGTGACACCTAGGGAATCAAAACTAACTACATCAACTGTCAATGATACGAAAAGTCCAAAAAAAGAAAAAAAAAAAGAAAATAAAAACTGTCGGGTATTTAACTCAGCAGATATTAGTTCGGACCATACCTTATTAGTTACTGACATGATGAAGCCTATAACGAAAATAAGAGAGGGGAACAAAACTGCCATGACGTTCGATGTTGACAATTTGATAGATGAGGTCATTACAAAGAGTTTCGAGATAAAACTTCTGCTATTAGATTCAATCATTGATGAGTTTTAGCATTGGGTAGCGGCTATCGTTTTAAAATATGCCCTGGGTGACCCGAGTTCAAATCCTAGACAAGTTCGTTTGCGTTTCACTTCATCCTGATGCACTTGGAATAGGCAAGAAGCAATTTCTTCCTTCCACATTTATATGTAAATATAAATATAGCAAACTGCAATTTTTAGCTTTGGTAAGAAAACAGCATCTGAGGGAAAGCTGTGAATTTAAACACCAGATAAAATTTAACTTTATGTCACATTATATTCATGGTGGAGTGGTTTGATAAAAACAAACATATAATTGAATATAAATATTTTTTAAACAGATCTATTAGACCCCGAGATAGGACCCAAACCGGTACACTCCTCCGAGTCCAAGTGGGCCTAAGAGTAATGGCAACAAAAGTATATTCCACATTCCCCAGATTCCCAAAATTGGAGCCTCACTATCAAAAACACTTTTGTGTCATACCCAGGAGGGGATCTCAACCACCGGGCTGAACTGGAATTTTAGCGATGCAAATAAGTTGAAGGTATAAAACAATTGATAGAAATATAAGAAAAACAAAACAAAAACAAAAGTGTGAATATTTATAATAACCAGTATCCAAAACAGCTATATATATATATTGGTCGAAAGCGAGAAAGTTTTCAGCATGAAGGTAATACACGCGGAACCACCTTTCCCGTGTGATTATGTAAGAAACGGTTACCGTAAACGCGTAATAACATCAACCGCCGAAAGTAAACGCGTTTTTTTTTTAAATCACAAATTGCACTCAGAAAATGAAGATTAACGTCCAATGTAGTCTCTGTATTTAATTGATCTGGCGTATATATATATATATATATATATATATGTATGTATAATTCTTTTAATACCCTGTCTGGTGGCAAAAGCTGCTTGGTAGCGCCAGGGGTGGCAGTACCGCCTTGAGCTACCGAAACTGTGTTATCACCCCTGGATGGCGGCTGATGAGGACATGGTATCGCACGTGCTTTCACACGTTGTATGATGAATATATATATATATATATATATATATATATATATATGTATATATATATATATATATCTTTAAGAAAAAACAAAACCGGTCACATTAGGATTATAAATTTATTTCCATCCAGTTATGTGTTTTTGATATAAATCACCCCCCACCAAAAAAAATTTAACAGGACTTCTTCAGATCTTATGGATAAAATAATTCAGAATAGACACAGGAAAGAAGGGTGGGAGGGGATAGAAGCGGGGTGAAGTGCATATATATATATATATATATATATATATATATATATATATATTAATGTGTTAGACAGTATATTATATCGTGCTGCTTGTGCCAGACCGATAACAAAACTGGCTCAACTTTTACAAGCAAACTCTGACAAAGAATTTGAAAAACGATGTATAAAATGAGGTATGAAAAAAAATTCTCAAAAGTGAGAAATACCCTCCGGTAATAGCAATAACAACTACTGCAAGTGACGATTTCACATTTTGATAGGATCAATAGTACCCAAATGCTCATCTGATATAAGAAGTAGAGCACTATTTTTTTTTTTCAGAATTTGGTAGACTTACAGAAAAATATGGAAACGAAAAGATCTTTCAAAGGCAATCAAGATTAGTATATCCTCGACACTTACTGTCCTAATAGCGAAACAGAGGTTGAAAGAAGAAAACAATAGGAAACTGAATGTATTGGAAGACGATTGCCTCGGGACTAAATGAATCACGCAAAAATGGACAATGTTAGAGGTGACTTTGAAATAGGAAATAAAACCGCTGACATTATTAAGGAGAAAAGGTTGAAGTGGTTTTGTCACGTGATATGGAAAGACAATACCACCTATATCCGTCATTCATACCAGAACTACTTTACCAAGAGGTAAAACACGTGGTGAAGTTAGCTTATAAGAGAAGACACAAAAGTGTCTCTAGTGACTGTGAAAAGATTGATAAAAATGGAGCCCTTGTGGAAACAAATATGGGGAAGGAAATATTGAGATTTTAAACCAACTATGATATATATATATATATATATATATATATATATATATATATATATATATTCAACAATTTAGTTTCTCTTTTCCAGTGAGGAGGACCCATAATTTCTACTTGCTGTTAGTAATTGAAATTGTCCAGATATTTGCCCTTTTCCGCCGTAAAAAAATGCAAAATGGCGTGAACAGTAAAGTTTGCCGCTGACATGATCAAAAGACACAGGTCTCACCAATTCACTAAAATGGCATGATTAAATAAAGATGCAACACGTATCGAAACAAGAGACAAAGTACACATCTCAATGTGCTGAGGTGGATTGGATACAGAATGAATATATAAAGTCGGCCAGCAGAAAATTCGTGTTTCGTGCTCTCAAGAAATTTTAAAACTCCTCGGAGTAAGGAAACACAGTTCCCTGCTACACTCAAAGGATTTTAAATGAGGAAACTATTTATTCTTTAATTTGTTTATTGTTTTTCTATTCTTTGTTTAAATAAAATCAGGAATGCTTTTAATAATAGAACAGAAATTTGTGATTTTCATTTTATAACCCATGAAGTGGAATGTTGCGATGTCTATTTAATCTTTGGTGCAAGGCCGTATAATTTCTACTATCACTGGTAAAAATCATGAAAACAGCACTCTTAGAAGAGGTGTTTTTTTTTAATTTAGCAGTAAATAAACTAATAAAAGATAAGACACAAAACATTTTATTCTTCAATAGCTAACATGTTAGCTTTATAAAATATACTTTAAACAAAGTAGATGACATTATTTAAATTGATGGTATGATTTTTTTTTCCGAGCCAAACTGGGACTTTTAATTTGTTTAAGGAATCAATGCGATTTTCTTAAAGTAAAAAAGAAAGACAAAATAAGTAAAAAATATTCTTTCATTAGAAAAAAATAAGAATCAGTTGTACTTTAAGAAAAGATGAGTGAATGACTGAAAAAAGAGAACGAATTAGAATATTCTAAAAGAGAAAAAATAAATTCAGATTGAATTAGTAAAAAGTTTAAAAAGTCATATTCAATTTATACAACATCAAACAGAAGTTGGAGGCGGATTGCAATGCTGAAGACAGACTAAAATACACACCTCTTCCCGACACAGAATTTTGCATCTTTTCTATGCGCGCGCGCACACACACACACACACACACACACACACAGAATTTGGTTAAAAGATCACAAATAAATATGGAAGAGGTAACCATTCGAAAGAAAGAAAGAAAGAAAGAAGGAAAGAAAGAGTCAGTGACAGTGGAGTGTGAGTTAAAACTTCGTTTACTGAAAGAAAAAAAAAAAGAAAGAAAAGGAGGGTAAAGTGTTCGCCAATGGTCTGGGAGACCTGGGTTCAATCCCACGTCGCGTCATACCAAAGACTTTAAAAATGGTACTTGATACCTCCTAGGTTAACACTCAGCGATATAAAGTATGAATCAAGGGTGAAGTGGAGCAATCCAGGGAAAGGAGTAGCGCCCTCCCCTATGCCTTGGTGTAGTAGCTTTTGAAAAAGGAGTCTTCTGGTAACCCTCGACTAAAGGGAGACAACTTTATTTAACTCTTACATTTAAAAGGTTTCTTTGTTTTAATGGCATTTCCACCAGAGAGGGGCTATATAATGCCAAAGGCGTATTTCTAGAAGAACAGCAGTGATGCTATTTAACCCATAGCTGGGAGGTTCAAATAGGAGGTTGTTAAATAAAAGGAAGAAACGAAGCAAGCAATAGCATGGTTTATTAAAAAGTTCATTTAAATGAAAGAAAGCATGAGTTGTTTTTTTTAATATAGATTGATAGTGAGTTAGAAAAACATTCGTTTAAAAGAAAGAAAGAAAGAAAGACATGGGAGGTTTTTTTAAAGAAAAAAGGCATAATCAACAGAAAGATAAAAAGAAACAAAGAAACATAGAAAGACGTAATCAATTAACGGAACGAAGGAAGGAAGGGAGGAAGGAAGGAAGGAAGGAAGGAGCATGTGTGTGAAAGAGAAAGAGAGAGAAAGAGAACAAGAGAAAGAGAATGAAAAAGAAAACAACTAAATGAGAAACGACCCTTGGTTTGGGTTCTTTTTTTAATGGCATATCAACCATTGTGGGTTATTTTATGCCCAAGCCATACTTGTAGAACAGAAGTGGTAGTATTTGACCTTTCCTAAGGGTATTCAACCTGAAAATGAACGTCATCGCGTGACTGTAATTCAAACTGAAAGCTTATACTCCCAACTGCTGCAAAATGTGCATAAAAATCTTCTAAGTAAATACCTCGTACACATCAAAAGGAGAGACACGTTGTGCTTCTCTTATGATACCACAAGGCCACATTCACCAAGATTCACATAGGAAGACGTAATGGCTTGAGGTAGGTCTGTTCTACCACATCCTCTATGCTCACCGCATCTTGCAACAAGTGATTTCCATCTGTTTCGTTCTGAAGAAAATGCCCTGAATGAGGGAAAATGTTCTTAAGAAGATCAGAGGAAAACGTTTGTGGCAAACGTTTCGAGCTCAGTACCAATTGAATTTTACTTGAGAGGGGTCGACAAATTAGCTCATAAGTGGCAAAAATTAATTCAAAATAATGGCAAATATTCTATTGATTCAAATTAATTCATTGTATAATATTCATGAATAAGTAATATTTTAGTAATACAGAAATTATTTATGATTCAATCCAACACACACACACACACACACACTCTCTCTCTCTCTCTCTCTCACACACACACACACACACTCTCTCTCTCTCTCTCTCTCTCTCTCACACACACACACACACACACACACACATATATATATATATATGGGGGGAAATTCAGAAATTGTTAACACTTCTATGGGAGTATATAATTTCACACAGTCTCTATCTGTTACCCGTTCTTATCAACATAAATTTTAATCTTCCAGGGTAGTAGGGCAGACTAAGTTCTTCAGCCTTGGTGAGGCGACTAGTCTAGGAGAAGGAAAACTCTGAATTCAAACCTGTTAAACTCCGCTTAAAAATTGACCTTGTGTCATATCCTGCCCGAGCGGAAGGGTTGGATAAATAGGATTTTCCCGGGTAGTATCTATAACATATTTACTTTTCCAATAAAAAAGACTTCAAAAGAAAATGTTATTATTTCTTATGTGCTTTAGAAGATTCCAGGAAATGTGTTGACTGGAATGGTAAACTGAATAAAATCTTTTAGAAAATCATATTATCATGAAGATATTTTCATTTAAGTGATAATATTTAAAAAAATCGCCCTTTAATTGTTGCTATACCATTAAACAAAGAAAAAAAAATGACCAAATATATCTGTTTGAATTGTTTTCCTGTTGAAACTGTTTGTGAAGATGGATTTTTGTACTGTATACAATTGGAGACTTCAGCATGAACTAATCCATCAAGGGTTGACATGTCGTAAAACCAACAAACCAACCGACTGATACAAAGAAATACACAAGAGGAGTCGCCGTGGTGTTGTAGCTAACATCCAATTTTTTTTCTTTCTGCCATATTTTTTTCTTCTGCTCGTTTCATTTTTTTTTTTTTTTGTCTTCATGTAGTTTTTTTTTTTTTATCCTACTTCTTCTCTTTGACCATCAATTCGGATTTTCTTTGCTTTTTGGATCTTTCATATTTTCTAAATATTATTTTCTTCTGTTTAAGTGTTCTGCCATAGTGGCTCATGTGCTAGACTGTGACATCGTAGTAAATTATTCTTCTTATTAAAAGTATGAGGAACCTAAATACCCAACTTATTTGCTTTTCCTTTCTTTTCCAAATGGCGACAGATTGCAGATTGGTATATGCTGAGGTCTAGTATTAATTCTTGATGACTTTTGAGCGTATTTCATAGTACCTAATCTCTTCAAGCATTTTCAGCGAGGTCTGATGATCGTCTTAGTTTGGGTTTATCGCTCAATGAGGTATTGCCAGAAAGGAACTTTGAAAAACAGTTTCCTACTTGGCGATCGACGAGAAATTTTCTTTGCAGTTTCTGTACAATTTTTCTTATTCTTAAACATTTACAACATTACCGGTCAAATATGCACTTTCAGTTTGTCCATTTTAAGGACATGATATCAGAAATTAAATCATGGTGTACACTGTTTCCCTACAAAATTTAAAAAATGACCACTGCAAACATTCTTTAATCAGAAAATTTTGGGTTGTGTTTGAACCATTAGAAGTTTGAAATGCGTACTTACAACTTGCTTTTAAAAAGAGAAATTATTTATGTCTCAACAAAATATATATATATATATATACAGGGGTGGACAATATAATGGAAATACCTACAATCTTAGTATCATAATTTCAAAACTCTAATATAACTATCAAACGTTTGTTATTTTCATGTTTTTTGATTTATTATTAATTTTTTAGTCTTATTTTACCAAAATTGTTTTTTTACAGGTTTCAGCAAAAGAGATTAATCAAAATTCATTAAAATGGAAAAACTATCAGATTTTAAGACGTCAAATTGTTTATCCGCTTATGACAGGTGCTAGTGAAATAAAAAAATGCTGAATTATTTGGTGTAGCAAGGAGTACTGTCTTCAAAGTAATGACAGCATTTGAGAAAAAAGTAAAAAACCTCCTCACTGAAGCAAAACTCTGAAAGAGAGCGAAAGCTATTTGATTCTTTGGAAGGATCACAAGAATATAGCTCTGAAAATTACAGCAGAGCTTAATGACTATCGCTAGAAGCCAGTTTCCTCAAAATCTGTAAGAAGGGAACAGCACAAAGCTAGATTTCACGGGAGGGCAGCAATCAGTAAAACCATGTTAATATATATATATATATATATATATATATATATATATATATATATATATATATATATATATATATATGTCGGATAAAGGGAGAGAATAAATGAATAAAAATCTGATCAACAAAGTTATATTTTTTATTTCTTTAAATTGTTTGCAGAAAAACAAAGTGCAAAATTTTTCTTGTAAACCAAGACTATGTTAGCCAAATGCAGCAGTAATTGTAAGATTAGAACATATATATATATATATATATATATATATATATATATGTGTGTGTGTGTGTGTGTGTGTGTGTGATAATTCTTTTGTGTGTGTGTATGTCGCTCTGTTAGAGAGAAAATGAGTTCATGCCTTAAAGAATACAATTGATAACGGAAATATGAATATAAACAATATTCGTTTAATTTGGTGTTTGTTTGTTGGGTTTTATGGCATATCAACCCTTCTAGGTTATTTAATGACAAATCCATTTTTATGTAAATAATCAGTTTTATTTCAAACAATTCAGTTTAGCATAAATACAGTTTAATTGTCAAAAACATTTCTATTTAAAACTATTCAAGCAGTTATATATAACAATTCAGTTTAGTGTAAGTAAAGTTCCAATGTCAAAACAGTTCAATTTCAAATAATTTAGTTTAGCAAAAACACGCAGTTTAAATGTAAGTACAATTTAATTGTGAAAAACATTTCTATTTCGAGCTATTTAGTTTAGTCAAGCAGTTCTAATTCATCTAATTCAGTTTAGTGTAAGTACAGATTTTGTTTACACACAGGCAAATGTTAAAACAGTTCTATGTTAAACAATTCAGTTTAGTTCCAATGTCAAAAAATAGTTCTATTTAAAATAATTCAGTTTAGCATAAGCTCGCAGTTTAAATATAAGTACCGTTTAATTGTCAAAAACATTTCTATTTCAAGCTATTCAGTTTAATCTAACAATTCAATTAAGTATAAGTATACTGTTAGTTCTATTTAACCCATAGATAGGGCCCTATCAGGTGCTAGCACGCCGGGCCCGAGTGGACCTGGGAGCAATGGCAATGAAGGGGTGCTCCGTATTCCCGAAAGCCCTAGCATTACTGGGACCTCACCGTCAGATTGTTTAGTGTCATATCCAGGACACTCGCTGGGTTGCAGAGACGCAGTTCGTGAATTCTACAGCCCCAGCCGACTGGACAAGGTTTAATTCGAGAAAAATTTAACGAGTTGAAATACATTTTGAAAGTAAAAAAAAAAAAAAAGGCAGATTTTCATTCCAAAGAAATAAACCTAAAAGTATTCAAGTAAGAATTCATTACATACTGTTATTTGAGCAAGCGTAGATTAATTAACCCTTTCAAAAGAAACATTTATTTCTTTGCTGATTTATACAATTCAAGAGAGCTTAAAATTAACAAAAATGTTGATAATTTATCTATGAATCTAATTGGCTAAGAAAATGTATTTTCAATATTTTTAGAAGAAAGAGATTTCTAAAATTATTTTCGGCATTGATCCTTCTTATATTTCACGACATTGTCGTCTTTGAAGTATTTCAAAATTTCAAAATTTACGCAAATGTGCGGGTTAGTTGATGAAATGCAGAAATTTAGATACAAAAACTCCTCGAGCCAACTTTTTGTACAAGAATTGAACCCTTTTTTTCAATATGGAAATCAACTGATATATATATATATATATATATAGACAGCTATCAAAAGGCTATCGATTATATGGAAATCAGACCTAACCGATAAAAGAAACGCTGTTTCTTCCAGGCAGCGGTCGCATCGATACTGCTATATGGATGCATTACATGGACTCTAAAAAAACGGCTGGAGAAGAAGCTATACGGCAATTACACAAGAATGCTGTGAGCAATCTTGAACAAGTCCTGGCGGCAACACCCCACAAGACACCAACTGTACGGCCACCTGCCTCCTATCACGAAAACTATTCAAGTTAGACGAACCAGACATGCATGACACTGCTGGAGAAGCAGGGACGAACTCATAAGTGATGTACTCTTATGGACCCCCACACATGGCCGAGCAAAGGCAGGACAACCAGCACGAACATACATTCAGCAACTATGTGAGGATACGGGATGTAGTCCAGAAGACCTGCCCGAGGCGATGAACGATAGGGAAAAGTGGTGAGAGAGGGTCAGGGTATTCCGTGCTACCAGCACGACATGATGATGATATATATATATATATATATATATATATATATATATATATATATATATATATATATAATTATATCATCAGTTCAATTTTGTCGCTTCTTTCATAGAATATCAATTTTAAGAAAAGTTTTTAAAACTTTCTTCAAAAAATTGTCATGATAAAATCTTTTCTCCTGACGATGACCTAATGTTGAAACTGGTTGAAAAAGATCAAAAAATAAATCACACATGAGAAAAAATCTTATTGTTCTCACTATTTTTGTTTATATATATATATACATATATATATATATATATATATTAGATTATCAGTAACAGTCGTCAACAAAGAAAAACTTTAGTTTGCTGGATAAAGCAATAAAGGGTGGAATATCGGTTGATAAAGATTCTATATAAGTAAAAGCGGGTATTTTAAAATACGTTTGCCTATTCCTTTATAGGCGAGAAACTTTCAGTTTTAAATTGTATTTTGATATATATATATATATATATATATATATATATATATATATATATATATATATATATTACAAGAGTCTTGGTTGTCACTAAATCATTTTGTGGTTATGTGTCGAACCAAGTGCAATATAATATGAAGAGTGATCAATATCTAGGATAGAGTTATTATATAGTAATAATAATAATAATAATAATAATATATATATATATATATATATATATATATATATATATATATATTTAATCCATGGAAAATATTCTGCAACCCTGGGTTTCATGAAGTTTTTTCCAAAACAAGAATCATCAGGCAGTAAAGAAGATGGCATATATATATATATATATATATATATATATATATATAAAGAAAAATGTTATATATATATATGTTATATATATATATATATATATATATATATATATATATTGTCATATATATATATATATATAAAGGAAAATGTCATCTCACCTCCTCACGTTAGTTTCACCATTTATTTCTACTTTGAGGCTTGTTTGAAGTTACTTTTGTGTTCTTTAAGGGCAATGAAGGGACGCAATCGTATTTTCTTAAAACCAGCGTTCATTACTCTGAAGCACCACGAGGGTAGTTTAAAAAATCCCCAAAGTTGATTGTTAAATCCTACAAAATCAAAACATAAAACAACCTGAGAATGTTAGATAACAATTTTTGAGGTTTTATGTCTGCTCTACGGGCCAGTATCTTAGAACATGTTGTGTAAAAGAAAACTTTTTAAAACACTAAGGTAATGTACTTACATGTGTCGATTAAATTTACTCTTAAAGCATTGATATGGCAATTAAGTATGAATAGTGAAGATATCTCTTTGTACTGGATATAATTGGAGATCATAAATATTAAACTGACTTCAGCATAAAATAACTCAACTAGGGTTGACATGTCATAAAACCAACCAATCATATTTCTAAACATGCATATTGGGAGTGAGAAGTACCCTTTTGTTGCTACTACTCCCAGGTTCACTCTTAGTGGTAGTACCTTTTAGGGTCTCATCTGTGGATCAAAAAGATGTATTTGAAGAAATGTGGGGTTCAAAAGTTTAAAAGAATCGAGATGATATATTTTTGTACGATGTTGAATTGTTAAATTGACTTCGGCATTAAATAACCCAACAAAGGTTGACATGCCACAAAACCAATCAACCTATTTTAATTATGCAGACGAGTTTTATTTTAAGAGTTAATCAAAGACGGTGAAGTATTCTTTTGGACAAGTTCGGAAATTTTCTTGATAAAAGCCAACAAATGAGACAAGATGAAATGAAACCAATTTAGTTCGACAAAAAGACAACATTTTTGTTAACTCATTATATTTTCTCTGTTCTTGTCACAATTTTAAGTGGCCAACAGACAACAGAAACAATCGTTCCTCAACACAAAAAAAGGAAAGCTGAGAAGAAAAAGAAAGAATAGTAGAGTTATAAAACAAAGAAAAAAAAATTGAATGAAAAGAAAGAAAGGGAAAAGGAAAAGAAAAAACACCGGAAAGGGATAAGAAAGAAAGAAAGAAAGAAAGAAAGAAAGAAAGAAAAGGAAAATGCCGGAAAGGGATAAAAAAAGAAGGAAAATGCTAGAAGAAAGAAAGAAAGAAAAAAAGAAAGAAAGAAAGAAAAAAGGAAGAAAGAAAGGGAAAAGGAAAACTCCGGAAAGGGATGAAATAGAAGAAAAATGCTAGAAGAAAGAAAGAAAGAAAGAAAGAAAGAAAGAAAGAAAGAAAAGGAAAATAAAAACGCCGGAAAGGGATGAGAAAGAAAGAAACAAAGAAACAAAGAAAGAAAAGGAAAATAAAAACGCCGGAAAAGGATAAGAAAGAAAGAAAGAAAGAAAGAAAGAAAGAAAGAAAGAAAGAAAGAAAGAAAGAAAAACACCAGAAAGGGATAAGAAAGAAAGAAAGAAAGAAAGAAAGAAAGAAAGAAAGAAAGAAAGAAAGAAAGAAAGAAAAACACCAGAAAAAGATGAGAAAGAAAGAAAGAAAGAAAGAAAAACACCAGAAAGGGATAAGAAAGAAAGAAAGAAAGAAAGAAAGAAAGAAAGAAAGAAAGAAAGAAAAACACCAGAAAGGGATGAGAAAGAAAGAAAGAAAGAAAGAAAGAATGGAAAGGAAAATAAAAACGCCGGAAAAGGATGAGAAAGAAAAAAAGAAAGAAAGAAAGAAAGAAAAACGCCGGAAAGGGATGAGAAAGAAAGAAAGAAAGAAAGAAAGAAAGAAAGAAAAACGTCGGAAAGGGATGAGAAAGAAAGAAAGAAAGAAAGAAAGAAAGAAAGAAAGAAAGAAAGAAAGAAAAACGTTGGAAAGGGATGAGAAAGAAAGAAAGAAAGAAAAGGAAAGGAAAATAAAAACGCCGGAAAAGGATGAGAAAGAAAGAAAGAAAGAAAGAAAGAAAGGGAAAAGGAATACACCGGAAAGGGATGAAAAAGAAGGAAAATACTAGAAGAAAGAAAGAAAGAAAGAAAAAAGAAAGAAAGGAAAGAAAGGAAACTCGTGAAGAGGGATAAAAAAGAAGAAAATTAAGAGGAAAAGAAATAAAAGAAAGAAAAATACAATAAAAAAGGAAGTCAGAAAAAAATGAAAGAAGAATACAAAGATGAAAGAAAGAAAAGACAAAAAAGAAAAAAAAGCAATTAATTATTGTCAGACTCTTTTACATGATATATTGTAAATTTTCTTAGATTGGTAAGAGTTCACTATTTTAAAATTAACCCCCAGGCGCTTCATTTATTTCTTATGGTAGATTTAAGAAGAAGAAAAAATAAAAACGTTTATTTTCAAAATAGAATGTCCGGTTATTTTAAAACTAAACTGATGACTTTCTACTAAATTACGGAGATAAATTTGGCACTTAATTGTCGATAGTGTTTCTGTCAACTAAGTACCATGAAACAGATATGGGTATGACACTAAACAATCTGATGGTGAAGTTCCAGTAATGTTGGAGCTTTAGAGAACGTGAAGTACCCCTTCATTGCCATCGCTCCCAAGTCCATTCTGGTCTGGAGTGGTAACACTTGATAGGGTCCTATCTATGGGTCAAATAGTGCTAAACTGTGTGCTTAGGCTAAACTGAATTGTTTGAAATAAAACCTTTTTCGCATTTAAATGTGTGTAAATAAATGACTGATATTTAATTGAATTAATAGTGATACATAGCAATACTTAGAAACATTTAACTTTGTAGACTAAACTGAATAGATTGAAATAGAAATGTTTTTGACGTTTAAACTGTGTACTTATGCAAAACTTAATCGTTTAAAATAGAACTGCTTATATGTATAAAAATAGATTTGACATTAAATAACCTACAATTGTTGATATGCCATAAAACCAAATCGAACTAAATCGTATGATGAATGACGACTTGTCATTGAATATTTTAAAAATATTTTACCATAAATTTCGATTTAGATCCAGACTGTTCGCTGGCCATGTTATTGATTTTTTGTGCATTTCTTTAAAAAAAAAAAAAAAGCAGACTCTATCATTTCAGAGAGTGAAAGCTTTCTTTAGGGAAAAGGTGAAAGTTCACAACTTGACCAGGAGAAAACAAATCATACGCTGAATTTATTAAAAATCTACGATCAGAATTGGATTGGATTTTTGTTTTACAGAATATCAATCCTGGACTGCGGCCTCGAAGTAAGCGAGTTCGAACCCTAGTCGCGCTATTACGTTCACTTTCAGACTAATAATCTTGAGAAAGATATAAGCCCTCCTTATCCCTCCCCCAACTATTGGTTAAATAACATCACTGCTGTTCTTCTACGAGGATGGCTTCGGCATTAAATAACCCACAATGGTTGCTATGCCATTAAACAAAGACACCAAAGCCAAACTCCAGTTACGCTATTAGATTCACTTCCAGACTAATACCCATGGGAAAGGCATGAACCCTCTTATTCCTTCAACTATTGCTTAAAAAGCATCACTGCTATTCTTCTACGAGGATGGCCTCGGCATCAAATAACCCACAAAGGTTGATATGCCATTAAGCAAAGATACCAAAGCTAAATTGCAGTCACACTATTAGATTCACTTTCAGACTAATACCCATGGGAAAGGCATGAACCCTCTTATTTTTTTAACTATTGCTTAAAAGGCATCACTGCTGTTCTTCTACGAGGATGGCTTCGGCATTAAATGACCCACAAAGGTTGATAGGTCATAAAACGAAGAAACAAAACCAACTGTGTAGATCGTTTCAGGGGGAATAGTATGTTTTATGAAATAGTCATTCAAGAAATTTCGGGATTGTGGTTATTATTTTTGGAGTATTTTCATTTGTACAATGTTTTTAGTAGAGTTTTGCTAGTAGGTATCTACCCAACCTCTCCGTACGGGCAGGATATGACACGAGGTAAAATTCTAAGCAGAGTTTAACAAGTTTGGATTAAGTATTTTCCTTCTACTAGACAGGTTGCCTAACCAAAGCTAAAGAACCTAGTCTGCCCTACAATTTACCCATAGCTGGAGGGAGAATAAGAGGATTCATACATTTCCTCAGGGTACTAGTGCCATGTGAAATGCCAACAGCATCATCCAGGATTTGAACTCGTGTCACTGTATCCATTTCCTACAACGATAATCATTACACATAAGGTATCTCGAAGTTTTGAAAGTATTGAGTTGCTTTTATTTTTTGTACATTTTGAAGACTATTAATTGTGTTTTGGGTTTCTTCTGCAAGAGTTGGGAATGGTTTCTTTTTTCTAGCAGTCTTTTATTAATGAGGCAAGTACATTTTATTAGTCTTTTATTAGTGAGCCAAGTACATTTTCGAACAGTATTGCGTGTTTTTTTAAAGATATTTTTTTACCGTGTGTCATCTACGAAAAGAAGAAATCTTTTTGAATGTGACATATCGTTCATGAGAGTATATAGTTATAATAGGTAGATTCTCTGCTAATATCCATTTGGGGTTTGTGGAAAGAGGAGTACAGCGTGGGGAAGGTTGGAAAGGTAAAATGCCTTTATTTCTATTCTTTCCTCTTCTACAAATATATAAATATGAATCTCCCTTTTTCATGTGACGTACTCCTTACACTCTTTCATAGGTAGATTCTATGGTAATATATAACTTTGGTTTTTATCAACGTTTCGACAGCTCTACCCTCTATTTTGTCGTAGCAGGATATTTCATTCGTAAAATAAATAAATATTAAGATATAAATATTTGGACTACCTTTTTGTTAGAAGTATACAACACCAGTAAAAGACAACGTGAAAATAAGTGAATGTGTCGTTCTACCACAAAAATAAAAGGAAATATCGTATGAATAGGGCAATAAGGCTAACATTGACTGTTTGTGAGGCGGCCATATATCTTAGTTCAAACAAATGACAATAAACAAATAAGTCTGCGCTTTTCTGAAAGATTCCCAAAATATCTAAAACATTTGTTCGGTCTCTGTTTGGGTGTAGTCGTGTGGTTTGGTTTCTTTGAAAACTGATAGAAAATACAGTGTCGTCTTAGAAAAATTCGTAGATTGATAGATATATTGATAAAACTAATGACTGATAAGCATAATCATCCATCTCAATATCTTTTCTCTCTATAAAGAAATGAACTTTAAGGGGTATTTAGTTGTGGGATAATGGGTATTGTCAGGACAATTGGGTTTGTTGTTGCATTAAGGGTCTACAAGGTCGCTTAGTGCGGGTGTGATTGATTACAAGAAGCGGCAAATGAAAATGTTTCATGATTATGAGGGACAGGTCACGGAAGGTCATCACACACACACACACACACACACACACACACACACACACACATATATATATACATATATATATATATATATATATATATATATATATATATGATTATGATCCAAAAATAACATTAAAAAGGTTTTTAATCAGTAAAATCTTTAGAGTACGCTATGAACGACAATGCTAGTAAATTTGGCGACTGTAGTCGAGAGGGGTGACCAGAAGGCTCCCTTTTCAATAACTGCAATACCGAGGTGTAGGGGAGGGCGCTACTCCTTTCCCTGGATTGCTCCACTTTACCCTTGATACGTACCTTATATTGCTGAGTGTTAAACAAGGAGGTATCAAATACTATTTTTAAAGTCTTTGGTATGACGCGACCTGGGATTGAACCCAAATCTCCTGGACCATTGGCGAACAGACATAGAGTTGAAGTGTTGGTTTTCAAGATACACAACTTTTTCTTCTAAAGAGATTGGTTTGCTTAGTTTTGTTTAATGGTATATCGCCCTTATTTAATGTCAAAGCCATCCTTGTAGAAAAACTGAAGATACTATTTAAGCCATACCCTGTTGGAATAAGGGTTGTTCATGCCTTTTTTATGAATATTAATCTGAGAGTGAACGTGATAGCGCGACTAGGGTTTGAACTTACTTACTACGATATCACCTTCCACCACGTTAGCCACTACGCCACAGAGGAAATAGATATAAATAAGAGGTTTATTATTGTTATTTTCTCTACCTACTCTGTCACTTTTATTTAAATTTTTTTTTTTTATATTCTATGACGTAATTTAATTATTCTTTAAGTCAAATTTTCCCGCCGTTATAAAGTATTTAAACAGGGTGCCAATTAAAGAGAAGATTCACAGAGATGTTTATCGTCGTTTTTTGCAATAATTTCTACTATGTAATGAGTTGATGTGTGTGTATATGTGTGTGGAAGGGCTTTGGTATCTAAAAATATTCACGAATATCGAAGCCCAGAGAAACGCCGCTGGCAATACTCCAAACAGCATCTTTTAGAAGCGAAAAACAGATATACAACGTTGTCAGCTGATTAAATAAACATTGAGATACGCCTCGCTCAAATACGTACACATAAACACGCACACTCTTACCCGAAATTCAACAGAAACACATCTAGCCCTATAATAGATGTATTTTTTTTTTCTGTAGATTTATAGGCAATTTAGTTTTAGGCAATCCTGCTAAAACGTTGAAATTACTGATTAGAAATATTTTGAGTCAAATGTTTTGCAATATCTATATATGCTCTAGTTTGCAGCACATATATCACGTGACTGAAGCAGTATCGTGGTAGTTGGTGCGTTGACATGTTGTGCATTGCTTCATTCACTCTGTGGTTTGAAAGTCACGTAGATGACTGAGCAACTGATGCTTTACCGGGAGTTCGAACAGGGTTATACCCCCCCACCAAGAAAACAACCAAAAACATTTGTAATGTGAAAGGTGAAGTCGTGATTGTGAAAAGTCCAATAAAAAAAATTGTTTGAGAAATTCTATTCAGGTTGCAAGTATCTCGACGATCAGACAAAGGCAAGTAGGCTTAAAACCGTGCATCTATCGATTAGTAAACGAAGAGTATCAAGCGAGCTCGGCATCCCGAAGTCGAGTTTGGTTCGTCCCGTTTATCATCATCATCATCATCATGTCGTGCCGCTAGCACGGATATCCCTGACCCTCTCTCGCCACTTCTCCCTATCGTTCCCTCTGGCAGGTCTTCAGGGCTACATCCCGTATCCTCACATAGCTGTGGAATGTATGTTCGAGCTGGTCGTCCTGCTTTTGCCCGGCCATATGTGGGGGTCCATAGGAGTACATCACTCGACAAAAACATCAGGGCGTGCCGAATTGTGCCGCACGTGACCAAAATATTGAAAAACTTTCGTCTCACCCGAGAAGTATCAAGTTAGCACTGACAGAGAGCTCAATATAAAAATAGGCTGGGAAAATATCAAAGGTTGTTTTCAAAAATTCTATGGAAGTTCTTTTGTGATATAATGATTTTAAAGTCTCTGTCAAAACATTATTGGAATTCTCCAGATGGTCATCATGATATCAGTTTTGTTTTTCTAATAGAATATTCCTGTAGAAATATTAACATTTTTTAGTCACGTGTAGGAGATTACAAGAATATGTTGACAAGGATGGTGTACATGTGGATCATGTTCGAAATTATATCACAAAGGTGCTACCATAAGGATGTTGATATTTTTTTAATCATTCTAAATTCAAAAGAGATATCGAGGTACAACTCTTGTAACATGAGTGAAACATCAAGTACAGCGTGGAAAATAAAAAGTATCAAAAATATCAAAAAGTAAATATATAATTGGTTTGGTCCAAATTTGGTTTGTTTTCTTCGTTTAATAGCATATCAAACTTGTGGGGTTATTTAATAGCAAGGCCATTGATGTAAAAGAACAGTGGTGGTACACTTTAATCAATTACTGGAGGTGATAAGGGTGTTCATACCCTTCCCAAAGGTATTAGTCCGAAAGTTAAGATAATAGCGCGACTGGAATTCGAACCCACTCACACGATATCACTGTCCAGCGCGTTAACCTCTACACCCCGATTCAAATATGGTTTACGTCGATTCATGGAATTGTTGTTATGACTTTATATAATGGCTTCTAGTTATGTCGCTGAGGCATAGAATAAATTGACTTTATCTTCTGCAAACGAGCAATACTTTTCCTCCACCCACAAGATATGATACTTAACGGCACCTTGTGCTGAGGCTCTAGTTCTGTAGCTCTGAACAGTATAAAGTACCCGATTATTTTCTTGACTGTCAGATTAACACAGACTTAAAATATAAGAACCTGTTATGATCTTGTCTATAAGTCAAATAGATCTGTTTTACAAATTATTAATATTCGACATGAAGAAAAGAAATTATACAAATATTTGCAAATTATTTGATTAAAGAATAGTTACCCGAATTTATATAATAATAATTATAATAATAATTATTATTATTATTATTATTATTATTATTATTATTATTATTATTATTATTATCTGACTTGAGCGATATAATTGTTTACGAATTATTGGCGTCAGTAATATAACTATGCAAACAAATGACTTGTATTAATGAGGAATGGTAACTATAATCCATGTATTTGTGATAAATTATTAGAATTAGATCGGAATACTTGAAACCATACACATGAATAAAAACAATTAAGGAAAAATTAAATTTATGAAAAATGTAATAGGAAACAGAAAACGAAGTTGATTAGAATCAGAAATTCACAAATTATTCAAATTTCAGCCGTGAATAAACTATAACGAGGTGGCATGCCGTCAAACTAATAAATTAGACAATAAGGCTAGCATTGTTAATTCATTAAATTGTCAAGATTAATGACAACATTTTACCCCAGGGGTGAATCATTAATAACAAAACAATCGTTTGCTAAAAAAAAAAAAAAATCAAAACTGGCTAATAAAACTAAAAACGAATTATAAAACATGGGAATTAATTTTTAAACTTACTTTTCTAATAACCTTTTTCTTTTTTTAAGTGAATTTAAAACGTGCTATTTAAATTAGGTGAACCCAGTTTGGAAAAAATGACAGATTTGTCAAACAGCAACTTGATTTAAGGGTGGAAAGAAGTGGTTATTGTGAAGAAAAGCATTATTTCTTTTTGTAGAACTTTGACCGAGACAAATAAATTAACAGGCAAACACAGCAATTCTATCTCCCTCTCACATACTATTTCTTTCTGTCACTTTAGATAGATAGATAGATAGATAGACTACAAAGAAGATACTTAAGAAAAAATGTCAAATTTTCTGAATTAAAAAATTATAGCAACTGAACTTGACCGTTGAGTAGAATCTTCGTCAATGTTTTTTCCAAGATTGAACTTGCATTTTTAAAAATCTATTTAGAATTATTTTTTAAACTTGTCTGTATATCTTTCTTCCTTTTTTTTTTTTTTTGTTTGACGAAAAGTTTATTTTATGCTAACAGCTCAGGGAATATTGTATATTATGTGTTTACAATTACATTTTTCTGTTGTCAAGTTTTAATAGTTTTTTTGTACACCTCTATGATATCAAGCATTCCTAGCTAATACTTATAATTTATAGACAGTTTAATTTATGCAGTGCAATTTATGCAATTTATGCAGTTTATGCAATTTATGCAGTTTATGCAGTTTAATTTATGCAGTTTAAAATAAATATTCCTTTTTAATTATTATCATTTGAGGCAATATACAGTAGTTACATATTATTTTTAGATCATACTAATAAGTTAGGGAATTATCTGGTTTCAAGTAACTAGTGTTTTAAAAGTCTCAAATCAAATTAAAAGGTATTTCTATTATCAATACAAACACACACACACACACACACACACACACACACACACACACACACACATATATATATGTATATATATATATATAGTTTTTGTGACCAATGTATCTGTCGTTCCTTCTGTCATCCGTGTTTAGTGGCTGCATAGAGACCCCATCATTTCTATATTTTCTTCTGCCTGGACTTGGAATCCCAAACCACAGAAGTTTTCAGGCCGTTGTTATTGTTACAACTTTAGAAGCCTTTTTCTTTGTCGCTGACGGGCTGAAGCCAATCCCTTTCCCACTGCAAGTATTTTCTCGACGAAAATTGGCATAGACTGAACCTCAAGTGACTGGTTCCTGCAGCCAATAGTCTAATAACCAATATGGCCGCGTAGGATTGCCGCTCGAGGGCCTGGAACACTAGATAATTCAATCGCAACAGGTACGAGAAAAACAATCTGGGCACTAACTTAGAATAGCCCGCAGTGAAAATGAATGCGGTAACCTTCATGAAAGTTATACAGAAGTGTACTGCTTATATTCGCATTGCAAGTTTATTCATTTCATTATAAATACCTAACAATATCCGTTTTGTTTGTTTAATATTCCATTCGAAATAATAAAATACTGGTATCATTCGTTTAGAAGAAAATAGAACTTTTATAAACCTTTTGCATGTATTTATTTTTGGGATACTATATATATTTATATATATATAGTATCTCCCTCTCTGTTTCTGTCTCTGTCTGTCTGTCTCTCTCTCTCTCTCTCTGTATATATATATATATATATATATACTGTGGTTTACTATATTTATAGAGTGCTTAGTATCGGGAATAGAGCCTATATAGATTACATTGGCGGAAAACTGTCAGTCACTAAGCACCGTTGACTCTGTGTCTACACTTATGGTATCTTTAAATCTCTCTCTCTCTCTATATATATATATATATATATAAAATTGTAAATTGCTATTTATTACTGTTTGGTATTTTTATAAATCAAAATGGATCTGAGGTCCTTGAATTCATTTTATTGAGACGAGTCAATCAGCTTAATATTTGACCTAAGGTTTCTAGAACTTCGCTCTTTCGTCTCAAGTGCACTCTTCGCTTGAATTGTTTATATTTTTGTTTGTTTTTTTTTTTCCAAAGCCATTTATGTTCTCTGATCAAACAAGTCTCCATCAACCTTCTTAATTAGACAACCGACAAAGAAGAATGGGCTTGAAATCGTCAACAAAAACATTAAAATCAAAATGAAACCATGAATCGTAATATTTCATTGAAATAGAATTCAAAATTGATTACTATTTTATTTTTGTAGTCAACATATTTTTTTCTGAATTTCACTTAGATTCGAAACGCTTTTAAATCAATTAAATGTGATTCTTTAAACTTTGTACGACTGTTCATTCAGCACGAAGAGATGTTGCCACCATTGATCTCATTATTTTCTCCAGCTATCTCAACTTTTCAGAAAATCCATTTCATGCTCTTCGTCTGATGTACAATCGTATTGAAAATGGTTATGTATCTTTTTTTCACAGACAGTGCCCATCCGCAATGTAAAACAGAAACAATGAACGAGTTGAAACTCACAAATGGGAAATGTGGCACAAGGCTACTCGAATGTGGAACTATTCTCATCCATGCGATCACAAATCTTCAATAGTATATAAAAGAAATGAGTAATTAAGAATGTTTTTTTCATTCGATCTTTATTCAGACTGGAAAAAATTCTACCACAATAAGAAATAAAATGGCTGCCTGAAAGGTAAGAATACTGACAATGCAAAAGATTTTATTATCAAATTAATCACAAAGGAGATTTGTAGTTACAAGTCTTGTCTGCTACAGAAATTTTTTTTACTTATAACCACCAGATGGCGTTGTCAAAATAGTTTTTAAGAAAGTGAAAAAGTTTCATTCTTTTACTTGAAAGATGCTTTAAAAAAGAATGTGATTCTATAAACTCAACTGTCTCCACTCCAAATACGTATCTCTGATTGACGTGCAACTCAGTTCGAACATCGTGTGAAATCTTACACTCTATACTGCAGTCGGAATGTTGGGGCGTTTATAATTCGAAACTGTTCCGAAGTTTCTTTCGTCGATTGTCTTGCTTGATATTCAAAGTATGTTACGACTCCTTTAAGTAAATAAAATGCCTCTTTTCAGAACCGATAAACCATCGTAATCTCCTCTGGTGACGAATCTTCTGAACAGGATAAGTCGGTCCCGTCTCTGGAAGAAAAATAATACCAGTTTATTGAATATAAATAGTTTAATAATAGAATACCAGGTGAAATACAGTCATCTATCGTATGGTATCTGTAGATATACAAAAGAGAATACAGCGTCTGGACTGGTCATATGTATGTCGGTTTTAAGTTAATTTTAGCAACTTAGTGAAATGCTGGAGTTATTCGCTGATGAGTTGCATTGAGTTAGAGTTTTTTCTCGGTTAACTGCTATCGAATTTTCTTATGTGCTTTATTTCGCTCAATGCGAGTCCTTCGTTTCGCTTCGGAGTCCAAACTCTAAAAAAATCGCGACGACAAACTCTGTTATTATATGTACGTTTCTTCATAATCCAAATCTATTTACACACTGAAAATACATCCAAAATCAGCAATTGCTCAAATCAAGTTCAAGGATAATTTCCTCTACACTAAAAAACAATATTCCAATATTTTCAGTCAATCTTGCTGTTACCACTAGCCAGCTTCGAAATCCATAATACAGTGTGACCACTCACAAGAGTGGGTCCCACCTGTTTTCTGAGAAAACTACAACTATATGATTCTTTACATTAACCCAATCCAGACTGCTATAAAGAAAATTATGACTATGATATTCTCAAAAGCAAGTAAACCCTGTTACATTACAATCAGTTAACTTCGCCACAATTCTCGTCTGCCAGGAGTGGGATTTTTCATGTCCTGCAAACCACATGTTGCACTGAATACGACACCATAGAATAGTACACAGCGTTCAATGAACAAAGTTTACTTGGTTATGTTGCGAATAACACCAAAAGATTTGTTATTTTATTGCAAACAATAACGACAGATTTATTTTTCTAGTCCTCTAACCGACAAAAGCAGACGGAAATCGTCTTCCTTCTTCACGACGAATTTTAGTTCTTACGACGAAAATGTTCATTTTAATCTCTCTGTTTTGTCTCTCTTTTAAACACAAAAAAGTCCATTTAATGTAATTCAACCAAATATTTCTGTCGTTCTGGTTCAGTTTCAACGGTCTATGACTCAAGATTGCCAGCTGTCACTTATTTGTACTCAATAATTTATATATATTCATAAGAGATGGCATTATTAAGGACTCTAATCTGTGTAAGTGCAAGAGAGTTATTGCAAATGGCCTCTTACGCAAGAAAAAACATGCGAAACAGAGCTATTTCTTTCCACACAAAGGAACGCTTCTCAATTATTTAAGTCTCTCTCAAAGTTGAAGGTTTCTCAGCAACACCCTCACCTCACCTTACGTTTAATAAGAACATTTCTACGTATACTTATTTACTCTTTTTGTAACACATTTCCTTTTGTATTTATTAGGTTTGCTCAGGCAATAAAATACGAGGTGCATATGATAAGTTTCCAGACTTTTTTTGTATGGGCACTTTTATTGATAGTACACACATGAAACTCTAGTCCCCTTCGAAGTAATCTCCTCCGGCTGCAATGCACTTGTACCGTTCCAACAACTTATGGAAGGCCCCATAGAAGTCCACTCATGTGAGCATGTCAATGACCTTCGTTACAGCCTTTTTCATCTCCTCAGTTGTCTCATAACGACACCCTCTGAGCTTAGGGAATAACCAAAAGTCACAGGGAGCAAGGTCTGGACTATGGGGAGGCTGAGAAACTGTCTTGATGCCCATCTTGGTCAAACAGTCTGTGACAAAGATGGAGTTGTGGACTGGTGCATTGTCCTGGTGGAAATGCCACTGACCCGATTTGAAGAGTGCTGGCCTCTTCCCTAGGAATCTATTCGTGAACTCCCTTTAAACCTCAACATAGTAACCCTAACCCTAACCTTTTGGCCAATCAACTCTGGTGTATTGACTTTCTTACTCCTCCTACACCTCTCATGATCCCTCACAGACTCCCTGCCTTCCTTGAATCCCTTATGCCACTCAAAAACTAATGCTTGATTCATGCAAGATGCTCCAAAAGCAGTCTGAAGCATTCCATACGTTTCTGTGGCATTTTCTTCCAAGTTTAAAACAGAAACTTTTTGCATATCGTTCTTCTAAAGTGTCCTCACGTCCAAATTGCATTTTTGAAATTCACCAGCTGTGACAATCAGGCTTTAGTAGGGTGTATTCCAATTGCTGCTGTTGCTGTTCATTTGAACGTGAAACCATAAAAATTGGTCAGTCATCTCAAAAGATGTATAGCAATAACATAGTGAATTCTCAAGAGTCTACAACGATTTTAAATGCCTGTACAAAAAAGTCTGGAAACGTATTGTTGCATTGTCATATGTTGCTGTCAATTAAAAGTGTTTGTTCTTGAATAATAATTCTGTATAATGATATTTTTCATTCTGCCATTCTATTAACCACAATAATCCCACAAAATATAGGCAAACATTTAACTCACAATTCCTACACAAATTAGTCATAACCTAACGTACAAGCATAGCTTCAAATAATATTCCTCAAGACAACTCCTTCAAAATAAGAAGCCTACATATTGACGAGGAGGTCAGAAAAAAAAAAGGAATACTCTCTTCATTGAAAAAAAATACGTTACTACATTTTAAATGTTACTGGTCGGTAATAAATGTATTTTTATAACGCCAGACTCATATTCTTAGCGAATCATGAAGCTTAAAAAACATTAACTTTTTGTACAAGAGATTCTATGAAATATTGCCGGATTCTATGGGATAAATGCTTTTTGTTAATATCGTGACACACATGAAGAGCACAGTTACAGCTTTATTGGTAATACATGATAACATATGCACCAATAATCGATGGGAATGAAAAGGAGACACTGACAATATATATATATATATATATATATATATATATATATTCATTTTATTATTTATTATATATATATATATATATATATATAATAAATAATAAAATGAATATGTCCGCAAGTGAACTTGCTATATATATTTTATCAGCATTTTCTCTTAATATATATATATATATATATATATATATATATATATATATATATATATATGTACATATATATATATATGCAAATTTCATAAAAACATAATAGACATTTTATGTCTACATATTTTCTTCTGGATCCGTTCGAATTCCCGTATTACTTTTATCGTATTCGGAGGAATTGATTTAGGTATTGTCCATAGTTGTATGTATCCCTAGCACTTTCTGCCCGACTTTGGGCAATCATCATGGGAGGATCTATTACAAAAGTGATGTAACTTTTGTTTTAGCATATTGCTACTGTGTAAGGGCGTCTTTGCCGTTAAAGATTATGGCATTTGCTTTTAAATGTAATTCTATAATTAGTGCCAGTAGCTAAAGACATTTAAGTACATTAGCACTGGTTCGAAAATTAATTCTATTGAGTGTTGGTTGTAGGTTTCTAATATGTAATGCTTCGAGAATCTGAAGTTTTTGTTTATTATTTTGATGTTCTAATATTGTTGTGTTGTCGGTGAGAATTTTCCGTTGTTGTGTTGTTGGGCATGTATATATATATATCATTAACTTGTGATATCAGGGAATCCTCGGACTCTCTCTCCCTCTATCGCCATCTGATCTTATCAGCCATTGTTTCTGGCACGTCCTTTAGACTGCATCCGGTGTCCGCATCGAGCTGATTTATATCAGTCTTTGCTGGTCGAACAACACTAGTCTGTAAATGTCTAGGAGTCCTCAAGAAAACTTTGCTTATGGGTTCGTCTTTTACCCCTCCAACAGTTGCCAAAATGTATTGTTTGTCTAGCTTGAGGGGTTACTGAAATGGGAGGGGGCAATTTGCCGGACAGTTGCTGTTTTGTGGGATGCTGCTTCCAGGATTTATTAAAAAACAGCATGTATCATTCTTGTATGGTTCTCATCGAGCCTTTTTTCCTATGCATTTCGTTAGATTGGTTTGGTTTGATTTTATGGCATATCAACTATTGTAGTTTATTTAATGTCAAATCCACTTTTATACATATAAACCGTTCTATTTCAAATAATTCATTTTACCAATAGTACAGTTTTTTTTATATACAGTTAAATGTAAAAACTTCAATTTCAAACAATTCAGTTTAGCATAAATACACAGTTTAGTTCTATTTGACTCATAGATAGGACCTTCTCAGGTGCTCCCTCTCCAAAGCAGATTGGATCTGGAAGTGATGGCAATAAAGGGGAAGTCGGACAGACTAGGTTCTTCAGCCTTGGAGAGGCAACTAGTCTAAGAGAAGGAATACTCTGAATTCAAACCTGTTAAACTCTGCTTAAAAATGACCTTGTGTCATATCCTGCCCGAGCGGAGGGGTTGGTAAATATGATAAAGGGGAAGTCAGCATTCCCCAGTATTACTGGAGCCTCACCATCGGATTGTTTTGTATCATTTACAGGACACTCGTTGGGGGAGTCTTACCCCTCTGCAGAGATGCAGTCGGTGTATTCTACATCCCCAACTGACTAGGCGACTGGACACTCGTTGGTGGGGGTCTTACCTCTCTGTAGAGATGCAGTCGGTGTATTCTACATCCCCAACTGACTAGGCGACTGGACACTCGTTGGGGGAGTCTTACCCCTCTGCAGAGATGCAGTCGGTGTATTCTACATCCCCAACTGACTGGGCGACTGGACACTCGTTGGTGGGGTCTTACCTCTCTGTAGAGATGCAGTCGGTGTATTCTACATCCCCAACTGACTAGGCGACTGGACACTCGTTGGGGGGGGGTCTTATCTCTCTACAGAGATGCAGTCGGTGTATTCTGCCGCCCCCAGCATTTCGTTTGACTTCAGGTTGTGCATCTATACAATCGTACCAACACGGCTACAGTTTGAAAAATGATTCGCAACATGTCAATAACAGTCTACGCTTTCTCTCTGTGTATGTTGACATCGTTTTCCGTTGATGAGATAATTCTACCGAGGTATTTGAACAGGCCTAATAATTTCTGAGGTTTACTAAACAATTAGAAGCCAACTCTCTCTCTCTCTCTCTCTCTCTCTCTCTCTCTCTCTCTCTCTGTATATATATATATATATATGTATATATCGTGTAGATGGCTTTATTTATAAATAAAAAAAATGGTCCGTCTCATTGACAGTGTGTATATAAAATTTAGGATAGCGTAGCTATAGAATGAACGGTTCTTGGCAACAGCCATTTCCCCGCCTATGCGTTGATCAGGCGAGAACCTGACAGTCGTCAAGCACCGTTGAATCTATGTCTATGCTATCAAAAATGTATGCATCTATTTATCAATCCCTTTACCACGAGCGGGAAGCGACAGAAAGTCAATTTTTGAAGTGAAGTTCAACAGGTTTGAATTCAGAGTTTTCTTTCTCCTAGATTGTTTGCCATAAAAAAGTTAAAGCGTTTAGTCTGCCCGACTATTTACGCACAGCTGGAGGAAGTATAATCGGATATATATTTTTCCCAAGGATATTAGTGCTATGTGAAACGCAAACAATCTCGTTTAGAATTTGAACTCGGCACGTCGTAGCCATTTCCAACGACAATAATCTTTATATATATATATAGAGAGAGAGATATATGTATATATATAGGCAGTATTTTCTCTTTTAAACATATTTGGTTAAATAGAACAGATACTTTGTGTTTACCTATTCTTTTTGTTGTATCGTGGTAAGGAAGAGATACACAGTGAAATAAAGAGTTAATTATTTATTAACTGAAGTAGTACAGTCCAACAAATATTACAAGTCTCGCGCTGTGGGTTTTACATCCGAAGTTGGTCTTACTACTGACCGAGATCTCGCAGGACTTTCCTGTTCTTAAGAAACACAACGTCTTTTATACCTTCGCAATACCGGAAGTCACATGGTACGAGCCACTATACAACAATTTCTTAGATCCATTTTCGTCTCCATTGGAGTCGTTTGAGTTTTGCACAGAATAAATTTACGAAGGCGCCTTTTGTTTCCCAAATATCTGTCCTATTTAATCAAACACACACACACACACACACACACACATATATATATATATATATATTATTAGCATAATTTGAAGAGACTTTTGAGTGCTTTTGTCTTTATTGAAGATGGGATAAACAGTCGAGGGATTCAATTCTAATTTATCCGCGACAAAAAAAAAAAATAAAAAAAATTTTAAAAAAATAACATTTGATAAAAGTCTCCATTTCTTTTCACGTTTTCTTCATCAGAACATTGAACAGAACTGTTTTCCTTTCCACAGTTTTTCGCTCATCAAAAAATGATTTGTAAAAAAAAGAAAAGTTTAACTTGTTAAAAACTTTGTTCACATTGTTCTGTAGTTTGGTATTGGATTTCATCTCTTCCATTTTTGTGACAAAAAAGAAAGAGTAATAATATCTGTTAGGTTCCTATCTATTGCTCAAAGAGATCTTTTTAAAAACTGTTTGTATTAGAAACAACTGATGATGATTATAATAATTAATTAGGAAAAGTGACTTGAAACTAGAAAAGTCTTTACAAATAACTAATATTTAATAAGAATACTAGAAACCATATTATTGTGTATACGGATTAGTATTAAGAATATTTTTAAGCTATAATTGTTTACAACAAATTTTTATTAGTTATCTGTAACCATATAATTGCTTGCAAAAATAGCCCAACAAGGGTTGACATGCCGTAAAATCAATCAACGATAACGTATCTAACATTTAAATTGACTTCAGCATAAAATCTAAAGCTACGTGATGAATTCAATAGTTTTCCAGACTTTTTTTGTACAGGCATTTAAAATTGCCGTTGACTCTTGAAAATTCACTATGTTATTGCTATACATCTTATGAGATGACTGGCCAATTTTTATGATTTCACGTTCAAATGAACAGCTACAGCAGCAATTGGAATACACCCTGCTAAAGCCTGATCGTCACAGCTGGTGTGAATTTCAAAAATGCAATCTCGACGTGAGGATATTTTAAAAGAACGATATGCAATAAAATTATGTTTTAAACTTAGAAGAAATGCCATAGAAACGTATGGAGTGCTTCAGACTGCTTTTGGAGCATCTTGCATGAATCGAGCATCAGTATTTGAGTGGCATAAAAGATTACAGGAAGGCAGGGCGTCTGTGAGGGATGATGAGAGCTATGGGAGGGGTAAGGAAGTCAATACACCAGAGTTGATAGGCCAAAGGGTTAGGGTTAGGGTTACTATGTTGAGGTTTTAAGGAAGTTCAGGAATAGATTCCGTCGGAATCGGGTCACAGGCATTTCAATCAGGACAATGCACTAGTCCACAACTCCATCTTTGTCACAGACTATTTGAGCAAGATAGGCCTCAAGACAGTTCCTCACTCTCCCTATAGTCCAAACCTTGCTCCCTGAGACTTTTGCTTATTCCCTAAGCTCAGAGGCTGTCGTTATGAGACAATTGAGGAGATAAAAGAGGCTGTAACGAAGGTCATTGACACGCTCACACAAGAGGACTTCGATGTGGCCATCGAGAAATTGTTGGAATGGTACAAGTACATTGCAGCCGGAGGAGATTACTTCGAAGAGGACTAAAGTTTCATGTGTGTACTATGAATAAAAGTCTGGATACGAAAAAAAAGTCTGGAAACTTATTTAATGATCCTCGTATTTTAATTAATTTTTTCTTCCGAAAGTGACAAATGAAGTTTCATTCTGATATCGTTTATTCATATGTAAAAGCTAAAGTAGATATCTAAACAGGCGAAAAATTCAACACAATAATAAAATGCTGTATACGCTCAAATTTCAATGACAAAAAATAAAAAAAATAAAAAAGACCAATAAGTTGCGCATTATTAGTTTTCCTGCTTTGTGTGGCTGAATATCAATTTGCATGTTCATCCCACACGGAAATAAAAAGATAGAGAGCCTTGACCTTTCCTCTAGAGAAATTCCTCTGTGTAGGAGGCGAGGGTCTCTCTTAGCCGGAAACCTTGATTTGTCGACGGGTCAGATGACCTTCTAACGGGTTGCTACTGTCAGTATTCATTAACAGTGATTCCTTCCTCCTTTCCGTGGGGTTCTACCAGTTATATCCTGCTCTCAAAATTGCAGTATGCCAAAATAACGCCACAAGGATATAATTTATGTGTCTTTGTTGTAAATGTCAGATTTCAGTGTACACTTCTTGGGCAATTTCCTTCAAACTTTCGCATCGTTTCTAGCGGCCTGGCTGACCCATTTCGTTTTCTTTTTTAAAGCCATAGTTTCGTGAATGGGGTTAGCTAATCGTCAAAAATTAAAAATAGAAAAAAATGATGTCGTTTGAGGAAGTATTACTCTGTAGCTCCCAATCAAAAAAGTACAGATAATAATTGATAAATAAGGTTTGTAATCTTATAAAACAAGTTTCAGGCCCGATAAAATGTTATATGAACCTTTTAGAAATATGTTATATATTATTTTCTCGTATGATGTACGTTATATATTATGTGACCTTTGCTCTACGATCAGCCAGCGCCCATCTCTTCACCTCGCATCGTTTTTCGGTCACTTACCTCGTGTCACTCTTGTGTCCTTTCCGGGTCGTTATCCTTGTTCTTGTTAGTTGTCTTCTTTCATCATCTCCTGTTCTTCTAAAAACATTTTCTACTGTGATGAGGAATAATGACGTGACTACAATTGCATGTGCACATATTGCTTTTATTTCTTTGCGACTGGTTCTTTCATCACCCGTCTGACTAAACGGGCAGTAAGCGAGCATGATGGAGCCTTCAACTGCTCTAATTTGGCGTTTCTCACAGGCTAACTTATTTATAACGTTAGAACCGTTTGGGTCACCTGACTAAAAGAATCCATTTAGAGCCATGGTCTCAGACTGACATCGTGTTCAATAACTGCCAGTTATACTGTAGTGTTTTTTTTATGCGTTTAATAGCAGAAGACCTAATGTGAATGCTACACTTCATGTTGATAATTGATCTCACCAATCTATTAGGAAACAAAAATAATTAATCCGGCATCAAAATGAAGTAAGATGTTTGACTGATTAATAAGGTCGAAAATTCTATAAAATAAGTTTTAAACCAGATAAAATTATGAATCTCGTGAAAAAGAGAAGTGTGATCGTTGGTTGGTTAGTTTTACGGTATGTCAACTCTGCTTGGGTTATTTGATATCGAATTCAGTCTTTTTTCAAACACTTACATGGTTTCAGAAAACTAATAATAATTATGTGTACACAATTATATAGTTTCAAGTATTCAAATCAAATACTAATAATTTACAAAGACTTATATAGTCTCAAGTAACTATTCTGATTTATTAATCATAATAAGAATCCGTTTGTATACAATAATATGATTTTAAGTATTCCTAACTTTTACAAATAATTTTTGGACATATGTATTTGATCCATTGATGGGATCCTAACTGGGAATACTACTCTGGGTTTGAATGAATTTGGCCGTATGGGGCACATGAAAGGTTTTTCGATAGGGGGGTGTATATTGTAAGGAAATTTTGAGGTTTGTATCTGGCTCTTATTTCTTCTTACTCCATTCACTGGTAATCTTCTGTTTATTGAAACTGTAAAGGAATTAAGGATAAAAAATGAAAAAGACACCGATACCTTTAAATTCAATTTTTATTTTCATGAGGAATGTTTTCCTGAACCAGTAGAAATAATCGCGTTCCCCAGTCAAGGCATTTGAAGTGTATTATGAAATTTTCTGAGGCAAATTGTAAGTTTGAGAGTCTACCATGTGTCTCTGTGTTCAATTGGTACATTCAGCAGACCCTGCTAATAGAATTAGACACAACGCACTGCAAAGCCCTCGGGCTTTAGCACACACATGCGTTCCCACTGGCAACCGAGATGAAAAGGTGCGTCCATCTCAGTCGAGAAGCTAAAAGCTTCTGAGAGAGAGTTTCATTTTGGCACCAGGAAGCCCCTCTTTTTAAGGATGTGCCAATTTTGCTTACAGTCAGAGGCATTCTGGGGAACTGTTATTTTTGCATTTATTTATTCTATTATTGTAACGATAATGCTTCATCTAAGAAATCCAAACACATTAAGACTATGAAAATTACTACTACTAAGAAACCAGAAATATTATTGGAAAAATTCGACAACATCTATTATAATGCCAATTCTTCTTGTAAGAGATTTGAAAAACTTAAGCCTATTACATCTACTAGTACACAAAATAAACGGAAAGAAAAAACTAGTTAAAATATTAATGATAACAATTTTTTCCTCTGAAAGGTTTGGACAACTTTAGATAATTATATCAACTGATACACACACGAGAAAAATACTAATAGGAAAATCGTTAAAGATTACTAATAATGACCATGTTTTATCTTAGAAATCGAAAGAAGTGAAAACTATTATATCTACTCCTGTTCCCAAAACAAAAAGAAGATGAAAAAAAAAGGCCAAAATTATTAATAATAGCAACACCAAAAACCACATACTTTTGACACATTCCGACTATTATATCTACTGTCATTTTAACAAGAAAAATAAGCCGTTATCAAACATTAATGATAGTGACAATGGCTCATTTAAAACATTTGGATAAGTTAAAACTAATATCAGAATTTATTTTCAATCTGTGTTTGTTTGTCTCTTTCGTACATATTTTTCTGGTATTGTAGTGTATGAATTCTTATGGCTGTCATAAATCGTTATGGTAATTAAGGGACCTTTATGCACTCATTTATTAGGGGATCTTTTTCTCTCCCAGTCTCTGCTGTATGTTATAAAGGACGTTGACTAGGAACCAAACATTTTATCAGTCAGTACCGAATATTCCATCTCATGTTTCAAAGAAATACAACAGACTCAAACATATTGCTTATCGAACAATTTATTGTCAGTCGCCATTTTGACGGGTTGAAAGATTTTCTTTTTTTTTTTCTTCTTTCATTTGTTTTTACATAAAACTCCTGGGACTGGTCAGTGATCAGAGAAGACAAATAAACTGACCGTTTTTTTTTTTAAATGTGATTATGTGAAAAAGTCTTTGGAGAAAAAATGGCTTCTTTAAACAAAAAAAATATCTTCTATTGATTCGGAAATTGCTGTTCAACATCCTTTAACGTTAGCTAACCTACCAGTGTCCACTGGCTATGAAATCAGTATTTATCTCAGGTTGGTTATTTAACAATACTGTCGGTAAAAATTTTACAGCGAACTATTTTTACCATAAATTACATCGGAAGGGATTTTTGCTATAGAAATTTATTAGAAATGATTCTTACAAGACAAATGCATTAGAAATGATTTCTTTACGACAAAAATGTATTAGAAATTATTTTTACTATAAAAATGAATCAAAAATGATTTTTACTATAAAAATGTATAAGAAATTATTTTTACTATAAAAATGAATCAAAAATGATTTTTACTATAAAAATGTATAAGAAATTATTTTTACTATAAAAATGAATCAAAAATGATTTTTACTATAAAAATGTATAAGAAATTATTTTTACTATAAAAATGAATCAAAAATGATTTTTACTATAAAAATGTATAAGAAATTATTTTTACTATAAAAATGAATCAAAAATGATTTTTACTATAAAAATGTATAAGAAATTATTTTTACTATAAAAATGAATCAAAAATGATTTTTACTATAAAAATGTATAAGAAATTATTTTTACTATAAAAATGAATCAAAAATGATTTTTACTATAAAAATGTATAAGAAATTATTTTTACTTTAAAATTCATGAACATTATTTTTATTATAAAATGCATTTGGAATGATTTTTTATAATACAAATTCATGGGACTATAATTTTTCTATAAAAATGCATGAGGAATTATTTTTTACTTTCTACTCATGGCAAAAATTATGAAATTAGCATATTTTTTGTATTGAGTAATTCCATAATATTATCCTCTGCATTGCTAGGAAAAAATGATACCAATAATTCAAATTATTTAATTTACTTTGTTTAATATATTTTTTATGAAGTTCAAATATTCATCTTTCAAATAAAAATGTTTTGCTTCATATCTTTTATTAGTTTATTTACTGCTAAATGAATAAACTAGGTAAATATAGCGACATGTCCCCAAACGCAAAATATTATGATTATAGAATCCTTTTCTCGAACAAAACAATGTTAAATGGATCCATTCCTTAAAAATGCGATTTCCCGTTTATAATCGTTTTAATTCAAAGCAAAAGTAAGATAAAAATTTACGATTCAAGTCGTAAAGTTATTTCCCATTGTCGGGTAGCTCAACAAGTACACTTAAAACTTCACTTCATTCTCTCATTCTAAACGAAAATGTCACAGTAGGATAATATTGATAAGAAACTTGCGACTATTTTAACAGGTTTCTGTAAGATTAGAATGAAAGATAAAATGGTTCTTTGCAAATCGGAGGATCAAAGATGGAATTACCAAAAACAAGTGAATAAGAATTTGAAAAAAAAGTGGAATGATGGGAAATTAGAAAAAGAACAGAAAGAATGGATATTTAGGGGAAAAAAAGTAGATACGCACTGGCATTTGTATTTATGTGGATGCATTGCTTGTAATGGTTATTGCGCACGCGCACACGCGCACACACACACACACACACACACATATATATATATATATATATATATATATATATATATATATATATATATATAAAGAATAATACATTGAGACATTTCAACAAAGGCAGATGAAGAAAAAGAATATTAGAAAGAAAGATAAATATGAACTGACCAAATTACCAGCAAGAGAGAGAGAGAGAGAGAGAGAGAGAGAGAGAGAGAAAGGTGAACAGATTTCGACACGGGACATATATATATATATATATATATATATATATATATATATATATATAATGTTTGTTGTAGGTCCAAAGAAAGAATAAAACTATTTTAAAATTGGAAGGTCCACGAAGAGATTTGTATTTTTTGAATTTATTTATTTTGTTCTTACATACATATTATATATGCGTATGTTTCCAGCTTGTTGCTTTCGCCAGAGAATATATATGGCACAAGACCTTGAAAATGGGGTACTCAATAAAACTTCAACTCACTCTTGTTCGTAGTTTGAAGGTTTTTCTGTTGGTTATGGGTTTTATAGAGAGGTCATCACACACACAAACATACACACATATACGAGGATCATTAGATTAGTTTACAGACTTTTTTCGTTTGGGCACTTTTATTCATAGTGCACACATGAAACTGTAGTCCCTTTCGAAGTAATCTCCTCCGGATGCAATGCACTTGTTGTACCGTTCCAACAATTTCTTGAAGGCCATATAGAAGTCCTCTTGTGTGAGTATGTCAATAACCTTCGTCACAGCCTTTTTCATCTCCTCAGTTGTCTCATGAGCTTAGGGAATAACCAAAAGTCACAGGGAGCAATGTCTGGACTATAGGGAGGCTGAGGAACTGTCTTAATTCCCATCTCGGTCAAATAGTCTGTGACAAAGATGGAGTTGTGGACTGGTGCATTATCCTGGTGGAAATACCACTGACCCGATTTGAAGAGTGCTGGCCTCTTCCCTAGGAATCTATTCGTGAACTCCCTTAAAACCTCAACATAGTAACCCTAACCCTAACCCTTTGGCCTATCAACTCTGGTGTATTGACTTCCTTACTCCTCCCACAACTCTCATGATCCCTCACAGACTCCCTGCCTTCCTGTAATCTCTTATGCCACTCAAAAACTGATGCTCGATTCATGCAAGATGCTCCAAAAGCAGTCTGAAGCACTCCATACATTTCTGTGACATTTTTTTTCCAAGTTTAAAACACAATTTTATTGCATATCGTTCTTCTAAAGTGTCAGATTGCATTTTAGAAATTCACCAGCTGTGACAATCAGGTTTTAGTAGGGTGTATTCCAATTGCTGCTGTAGCTGTTTATTTGAACGTGAAATCATAAAAATTGGTTAGTCATCTCATAAGATGTATAGCAATAAAATAGTGAATTCTCAAGAATCTACGCCAATTTTAAATGCCTGTACAAAAAAAGTCTGGAAACTGTAGGGAGAGTGAGAGAGAGAGGGAGGGTAGAGAGAGAGAGAGAGAAGCGCCTCGAGAGATGTAATGGTTTGGAAGCAAGACTAGCAAACCGACACGAATGTGTTCGAGTTTCATTGTGTGCCTAATTCATACAACTTTGTGCCAAATCTAAGCCAAAAGTTTAGTAAATTACCTTATATAAATATATATATATATATATATATATATATATATATATAAAGAGAGAGAGGTAGGGAGACTGAGAGAGGGGGGAGAGAGAGAGAGGGAGAGAGAGAGAGGGAGAGAGAGAGAATTTATGATGTCCAAATTATGTTCTCGTTTGATATGTTGCTTAAAATCTCGTGAAATATCCATCGGAAGACGAGAAAAAGAGAAAAAGTGGCTTATCATCTAAATGAAATATCTGAGGATTTTATCCCATGACTTTTTCAAGTTACACATACACACACACATACACACACACACACACCAGCTAAAAGGTTATAAAGTATTAATTTCCGATATCTGTACTATTGAAAATACGTATAGATATGGTAAAATACTGTTTGGAATAAACTAGGTCGTAAGTAATACAGATGAAAATTGTTTATATGTCAACATTTACAAATCAATTCCCTTATTTATTCAGGTTTATGTCTACTTTTTCATAATAACATTCAGCATTTTTATGCAACTTTTCTTTTTTGTATTTTATCCACTGTATGTCAATTTATTTATTTATCTATCTCTCTTTCTCTATGTCTCGGTCTGTCAGTCTGTCTTTATATATATATATATATATATAGAGAGAGAGAGAGAGAGAGACAGAACTGATGAGAATAAGGAATGGAGAGATTACTTAAAAACATTTAGCAAAGCAAAATAGTGCTCAAATACTGATCAGCAGAGCAATATATAACGTAGAATGAAATAAATGCTGATTATTTTCTTAATCTGTACATGATACTTTTATTAATGAGACAATAAAAAGAAGAGAGATTTTAGTTTCTTTTGAATTATATATATATATATATATATATATATATATACCACTTCTCTTAAAAATATATAGTTGATATCAAATATGTCGATTTTTTTCTTATTTGCGCTAAATCTCTTGCATGAGAGCAACCTTTACTGGAATATATTCAAGCAAACATCAGAAAAAATTATATTTTAATCCTTGTTTGAAGGAAAAGATTAAAAAAAAAACAGTAAAGGAATAAAAAAAACTCTTACACGTACGTTTGAGTAGCTGCTATCTGAAATCGTGTAGAGACTCAAGTGTATTTCCTGAAAACGCTTCTTGCAGTAATTTTTCTTGGTTTACTCTCGATCGAAACCTCAAAAATGTGATATGGAATGAAATGTTCCGGAGAAAAGACCCGGATAATATCAGTCATGTAGAAGTCGAGGGTGGGAAAACAATAAAGTGGTACGGACGTTGTAAATAATTAGATAATTTTGTTGCCATGGGGATCATCCTATGGAATATTGATCTGTTTCTTATGAAAAGAAATTCTTTCAAAAAAAAAAAAATACCTGTTGATATATTACTTTCTTTTATTCTCTCTTTCTTTTTTCTTTTGTTTCTGCCATTTCCTTTTCTATTTTAAAAGGAATCTTTTTCAGCTCTTTCTTACATTTCTTTCTCTTTCTCTTTTTCTTTTTGGTTCACAGTTTCGTTCTCTTTCTTTTTTTATATTCCTTCTTTCTCGTTATTTATTTTTTTCTTCATTTTTCTTCCCTCCTTCTTTTCTTTCTTTCTTTTTCTGTCTTTCCTTTCTATCTCTTTACCCAGTTCCTTCTTTTTCTTTCTTTTTCCACCATCATCCATTTTACTTTTTCCCTTTACCTTTCATCCATTTTCACGTTCTTTCTTTCTTTCTTTCTTTCTGAAGCTATATTCATCGAACTTTTTCTTTTTTTATATATTTCTTTGTAAATAATTTACTGTCCCCCCAAAACCTCTTCTTAAATTAGTGGTTGTGTTTTCTTTATTTCCTTACTCCCTTCCTTCATTCCCTCCTTCGTTAATTCAACCTTCATTTCACCTTCCGTTCATCCCCTCCTTCATTAATATATCCTTTCAGTCTCCTAACTTCATTCCCTCATTCAATTATTCATCATTCCTTTCCCCTTCTCTCCATCCCTCTTCCATTAGTTCCTCCTTTTCTTCTCCCTTCTTTCATTCCCTTCTTAATTAATTAATTCTTTCTTTCTTCCTTCCTTCCTCTCTTCATTTCCTCCTTCATTATCATATCCTTCCCTTCTCCCTTTCTTCATTTCCTCCTTCATTAATTAATCCTTCTTCACTCCATACATTCATTCCCTTCATCATGATTTTATCCTTTCTTTCTCCTTTCCTTTATTCCTTCCTTTATTAATTTATTCTTTCTTTTTCCCTTTCTTCATGCCTTCCTTCATTATTCATTCTTCTTTACTCCCTTCTTTCATACCCTCTTTTATAAAATCCCCCTTCCTTTCTTCTTTCCTTCATCTCATCTATCATTAATTCTCCTTCTTTTTTCCCTTACTTCATTCCCTTCTTCATTAATTCTCCTTCTTTTTTCCCTTCCTTCATTCCCTCCTTCATTGATATATCCGTTCTTCGTTCTATACGTCCTTATCGTCGGCTTTGAATAGTCTTATAAGAAAGTAAGATTAAAAAAAAAAAAAAGGAAATGGTTGAATTTCAGAAGCCAAGAGAAACAAAAAAATATTTGGGGGTTTAAGCATGACCCACCCTCTTTTCATTGAGAGTGGGTGACGATTTATGATGAATTGAATCTTCCCCTCATCAACTGAGCAAGGAAAGAGTTGAAACGTCTTGTTTTTTAAAAGGTTGGATTCTCTGTGATAACAAAGATTTATAGAGTTTGCTTCCACTGGAAATGTGATTGTTAGACTGACGAATAGAAAGGCTTTTTCTGTGTGATGAAGTCGAAATAGAGAAAAGACAATCATTCATCTATGTGTTATATAATCAAGGAAATAATTAATCCTTTTTCGTTAATTAAATTTTATTATTTAGTTTGGTAAGGCTTTGAACTATTCGGTGTTTCTGTTTCAGGTGTCGTAGTTAGACGGGGCTCTCGCATGCCCGCACGGAAAGGATATGGCAACCATCATCTGCATAATAAACCTCCAGACAAGAAATGGGACCAGACGGCCATTGGAGTGAATTGAGTGGGTGGATGGCGTCATACTCGGAAGAGATGGTCCTGAGAGTTTCAGATTTATTAAAGACGAGGAGTTGAAGTTCGACCGTTAAAACGAGCGGTTGAGTTTTTCGGATCTGATGACATCAGATCAGTTTGGGTCTCGACCGACAGAGATGAGTTATCTTTGACACCACAAGTGTGCCGTGCGTGGAGGGTGTCATCATAGTATGGTTTGCATAGACCCTTATGAATTGTGACTCTCACCTCGTGTCTCCAAAGACTGAAGGCCGAAAGAAATAAACCCATTTGTACCGCCTGTTTTATTATTATTATTATTATTATTATTATTATTATTATTATTGATATCATCACAGTATACAACACATTATACAAAGTACTGCAACGAGTTGAAGAAGGTCCGGAGGCTAAAATGCATCAGGATTATTAAGAGTTATACGCAAGAAAATACCAAATTTAAAAACACCGGGTCACGATATATTAACTGAATTCTGGATCTTAAAATTCACGTTCACTCACAACAGATTGTCTCAGCAACAAAGTAAATACCTACAAAAAATAAGAATACCTGAATAGATGAAGAAGAGGAAAACTTCTTTTATTCAGAAAAAAAGACCCAAAAAGGAACCATCCCCAACAACTACAGATCAAAAACGTGACTACCCATGATGTGTAAAATCCTAACCACGTGTATCAGAGAAGAAATATTACTTGCTTGAATGCCACGAAATATTTCCAGAAGAACGGAAAGGATGTCGCAAGGGAACAAGGGGAATATGAACTATTTATAGATAAGTACATCCCCACGAAGGTAAAAACAAAACGAATAAAAGAAGCCATAGTTAGATTGCACAAGGACTCATGATATAGTCCCGAAAAGATCAATTATAGTATGTTTGAAAATTTACTGAAAAAGTCATAAAATTTATCACGAAAGCAATGAAAAACTGGATAGTGGAATTAACTGCTGGAGTAAAAATCCGTTGCAGATGATTAAAATCCAAAAAGGCATCTTTCAGGGTAGCTCACTTTCGCTATTACTATTTGTTGTAGCAATGATGTCATTTAATTTTATACTTTGAAATACACTGGAGGATAATGATTAACAAAATCACAGGAATAGATAAATGTTGTGGGAATATTACCCATCTTACCATAATGGATTCTTCTCACCGTCATTAGTATAGAGATTTCACTGCCAGAAGGACAGATCAATATCGGTGTAATCCGAACAGTACGAGACTTCTTACCTTTTCTATGTAACTTTATCTTTCTTGTGTAATATAATGTGTTATCTAATATCCGTGTTTGCGTTTTCATTAGTGACCCTTTCCGGGGCCACAGCAATAAACCACTTTATATATATGGATGACATTAAGATATTTGTCAAAAATAAAAAAGAACAAGAAATACTGACAGAGATGACAAGAATATACAATCAGGATATAAGAATTGAATTTGGCATTGAAACATGTTTCATGCTGACAGTGAAAAAAGAGAAAAGAAAAACAACAAAAGGAATAAGTAAAAGTAATCGAGGGTGACCCGAAGGCCCCCTTTTTAATAGCTACTACACCAATCTACTCATTAGGCCAATAGCCCGGTCCAAAAGGAATATGATTACAAAATCAGGACAGCATCAGAACACTTCAAGAAAAAGAAAGTTAAAAATAGATATGTTGGAAGAAATGTAAGAAAAATGAAGAGTTCTTCAGCAGAACAAGAAAACGTCTCGAAACCGAACCCTGAAGAAGAAATCATTACAGGCATGAACACCAGGGTAGTCTCTCATGTAAGATACTCTGGACCATTCTTAAAATGGACAAGGGAGGAACTCGGAGAAATGGACTAAATGACAAGGAAATTGATAATGATACACCAGACCTTACACCCAGTAGATGACATAGACAGACTAGAAAAGAAGAGGAGAAAAGAAGGAGGAAGAGAACTCGACAGAATTTCAACAAATCGCAGACTCGAGAGATGCAGTAAAATTAGCAAAGAAAAATGAATTACAGAAGCCAGCAACAGAAGAAAAACAAATGTATAGATACTTCAAGCAGCAGAATGCAGAGGTTTCCCACAAGATGACCAGGTTATGGCGATGAAAGGGGTTTTTTTTAAGAAAGAAACTAAATCGCTAATAATAGCAGCAGAAAATAATGCCACATGGACCAATAATATGTAACAGAATAACAAGTGTAAATTATGTGGAGAGAGAGAGAGAGAGAGAGAGAGAGAGAGAGAGAGAGAGAGAGATGAGACGGTTAATCACATAATAAGCGAATGCAGCAAACTGGCACAAAAGGAGTACAAGATTAAGCATGACAGGGTCTGAAAGGTGATCCACTGGGAACGGTGCAAAAATGTACATTTGTCCATACAACCAAATGGTATATGGTATCTGTCGAAAAGAATGAGACTCCTAAAATTTTCTGGGACTTTGAGATATAAACGGATCACCGAATCAGACCCAAATGACCAGACCTAGGGTTAATTAAGAAGAAAAAAGAATTTGTTTTTGGTGGATTTTGCAGCTCCAGTCGACCATAGAATTAAAATAAAAGAAAACTAAAAGATTGACGAATACTTGGATCTTGCTAGTGAGCTGAAAGAAAGAAAAGAAAAACTGGGGAACATGAAAGTAACGGTGATACAAATTTTAGTTGGTGCCATTAGAACATTTTCTAAAGATCTGGAGAGGAAACTAGAGGACCACAGCAGTGTTAAGATCGACTTGAATACTGAGAAGACTTCTGGAGACCTGAGGAGACTCACTCACTCAGATTCCAGTGAATGACTATCAGTTTATGGTGGTGTGAAAAACTTGCAATAATAATAATAATAATAATAAGAAGAAGAAGAAGAAGAAGAAGAAGAAGAAGAAGAAGAAGAAGAAGAAAAAACAGAATTATCTCCCCAGTAAAATGGTAAATACAGAAATTCGCCCGAGAGCAGCAAAATCCACTGGAGTGCTAACCTCTTACTCAAGCTGTTTCGTTGGATAATAAAAAGATGGTACTTGGCCGAGGTATGAAAATATCAAAGAAATGAAACAGAGGATAATTTTCCTTTTATAGACAATATATGTCATCCTTCCTCCGCCAACCAAACCGATATTGTGGAAGTCCAAAAGATCTGACCAATGCTATGGATGTGAGAAGACTCTGCCGCAAACATATTCTCACTGGTTGTGGGTTTTTGCTGAAAAACTCAACGATGTTGCAGATAATTTTAAAGGCAACTGAAAGTATTGTGAAGCTGCCAATACAATTTCGTAGAGAAAACAATAAATTTTGTAAAAAAAGGAAATAGTCGAGGAAATTCTTTTAAGTGGAATTCTGTGTTGTTTGATGGTTGCACGAACTGGGGCGTCGCAGTAGATTTGAAATTTCATCTGACCTTTCCAGCTGAGATAACATTGAATTAATGGAGTCGGTTAATTCAAAAAGAATTTAACTTATTGAAGT
>OY757940.1:2200932-2223432 GCA_963585895.1 Sepioteuthis lessoniana | reverse complement strand
ACACCGACTGCATCTCTGCTGAGGGGTAAAACCCGGACTACGAGTGTTCTGATGTGACACTAAACAATCTGAGGGTGAGGTTTCAGTAATGCTGGAGTTTAGGAAATGTAGAGTATCCCTTCATTGCCATCGTACCGAGGTCCCCTCAGACCCGGAGTGGTAGCACCTGATTGGGTTCTATCTGAGTCAAATAGAAGTATTTGACATGTAAACAGGCTGAAAACAAATGACCCTTGCTAAATTGAATTGTTAGTAATAGAACTGTTTATCATTCAACTGTGTGTAAACAAAAGACTGACAATTAATTGAATTGTTTGTGATACATAATAATTCTTAGAATAATCTAACTGTGAGAAAACAAATGATTTAGATTATATAGAATTATAAGTGTTCGATAGCAATAATTGAAACCATTTAACTGTGTAGAAACAATAGCAATACAACAAGTGTGCAATAAAATTAGGTTGAACTCATAAGAAAAAGAAATTACCGAAAAACTAACCTCTTTCATATCATATCTATTTAAATGGATATAATATACCACGATACAAAAATACATGACCAACAGACGAACACGTGAAATGTACATAGGGAATCCCGAAATAACACGAAATTGGTTCAGGTACGAAACTTTTTATAACCTTTTTGAGTTTAAGGTTTTTCGACATGAGGAGAGAGAGAGATACACAATTTCTTTCTATGCTGACTTTTCTATCTGACTCCACCCCGTGCGGCACATTTCGTAGAGGCGAAACCAAAAATCGACTCCCTTCTTCTAGACTCGAATCTCAACTCTCTCGTTCGGAGTATAAATCTCAACTATTTTTTTTTCAAATTCCGAAATCCTCAGCGCTTTCGGGCATGACTTCATTCACGTCCCCGGTCGCATTTCCTATCTGGGTTTTTTTATTGTGACATCTCTGATTGTAACATCCGCCCCGCGGCCGCGTGAACACCTGGACTCAATGTGTATACCTAACTAACCCATGCACTAAGCGAAAGGTTCTCAGCCTAACCTAAGCGAAAGGCAAGATATATAAAACGAAATAAATAACTTATGTTAAATAGTGACTGTTATAGAGCAAAACATGAACCTCTTTAGCTGTGTGCGAAAATGATTAATTATCAATAGAATTATTAGCACTAGAAAAAATACTTGAAACCATTTTAGTATGAGCAAATAAATCGGATTCAGGTTGTTTAAAAATGTTATCAACAAAATCTATTAACAAATCATATATATTATATATATATATGTATAAGGACGATTTGGCATTAAATAACCTACAATGATTGATATGCCATAAAACCCAACCAAACTAAATCATATATATTTAATATATATGTATAAAGAGGATTTGGCATTAAATAACCTACAATGGTTGATATGCCATAAAACCCAACCAAACCAAATCATATATATTTATTATATATGTATAAAGAGGATTTGGCATTAAATAACCTACAATGGTTGATATGCCATAAAACCCAACCAAACCAAATCATATATATTTAATATATATGTATAAAGAGGATTTGGCATTAAATAGCCTACAATGGTTGATATGCCATAAAAGCCAAACCAAACCAAATCATATATATTTATTATATATGTATAAAGAGGATTTGGCATTAAATAACCCAAAATGATTGATATGCCATAAAAGCCAAACCAAACCAATTTATTATACGAGGATCATTAAAGAGTTTCCAGACTTTTTTCGTATGGGCACTTTTATTGAGAGTACACACATGAAACTCTAGTCCCCTTCGAAGTAATCTCCTCTGGCTGCAATACACTTGTTTCACCGTTCCAACAACTTCTCGAAGGCCCCATCGAAGTCGTCTTGTCTCAGCGTGTCAGTGCCCTTTGTCATAGCCTCTTTCATCTACTCAATTGTCTCATAATTACAGCCTCTGAGCTTAGGGAATAACCAAAAGTCACAGGGAGCAAGGTCTGGACAGTAGGGAGGCTAAGGAAGTGTCTTGATGCCCATCTTGGTCAAATAGTCTGTGACAAGGATGGAGTTGTGGACTGCTGCTTTGTCCTGGTGGAAATGCCACTGAACTCCCTTAAAACCTCAACATAGTAACCCTAACCCTAACCCTTTGGCCTATCAACTCTGGTGTATTGACTTCCTTACTCTTCCAACACCTCTCATCGTCCCTCACAGACTGCCTGCCTTCCACTCAAAACTACTGCTCGATTCATGCAAGATGGTCGAAAAGCAGTCTGAAGCATTCCATACGTTTCTGTGGCATTTTTTCCAAGTTTAAAACAGAATTCTATTGCATATCGTTCTTCCCCACGTCCAGATTGGATTTTTGAAATTCACCAGCTGTGACAATCAGGCTTTAGTAGAGTGTATTCCAATTGCTGCCGTAGCTATTCATTTGAACGTGAAATCATACAAATTGGTTAGTCATCTCATAAGATGTATAGCAATAACATACTGAATTTTCAGGCGTCGACGACAATTTCAAATACCTGTACAAAAAAGTCTGGAAACTTATTGAAGGCACCACGTATATGTGTAAGGAGGATTTGGCATTAAATAACCTACAATGGTTGATAAGTCATGAAACCCAACCAACCAAACCAGTCACTCTCTGTCAGTCTGCTGTCTCTCTGTCTCTTGACCCTGCTTCTTCCCTCTCTCGTCTATATGTTTTCTGTGAGTATTTGTGTGTGCATGTCTCCCTCTGTCTCCGTTAGTCTATCTCTCACGGAAGTATACACACATGCATGCATACACTGACAAATTACCAAATTATCTCATGACCATCTTGTCTTTCTGAATACCTCACTATCAATCAATCTATCTATCTCTGTTAATATATATATATATATATATATATATATATATATATATATATACTCATTCTTTTCTATAGAACAGTGTGCAAAATTTTTTCTCACCTGTGTACATTTTAAGACAGCGTATCATATTTACCCAACCCCTCCGCTTGGGCAGGATATGACACAAGGTCAGTTTTTTAAGCGGAGTTTAACAGGTTTGAATTCAGAGTTTTCCTTCTCCTAGACTAGTTGCCTCAACAAGGCTGGAGAACCTAATCTGTCCTACTATTTATCCATAGCTGGAGGGAGAATAATTGGATTCATACCTTTCCCAAGGGTATTAGTGCTATGTGAAATGCAATCAGTCTCGTCCAGGATTTGAACTCGTATCGTCGTGTCCAATTCCTACGACAATAACCATTAACCAAGACAGCGTATTATCCAGCTTTGGGGTACCATGTCATGAACCTTTTTGTTGTTAATCCACGCTATAGTTAGATCTTTCCGTCTTGGAGGTGCCCTCGTGGTGTAATGGTTAATCGATTGACTGCGGCATCGTAAAAAGAGACCCTTGGAAAAGGTATGAACCCCCTTATCCTCCTAGCTATGAGTTGAATAGTACCACTACTATTCTAGTATGATGTCTTTGGCATTAAACAACCTACAAAGGTTGATATGCCATCAAACAAACCAAACTAAACCGTCTCGTCTTGTACTCGTTGAGGATGTGCTGATCGATATATAGTAGCTCTCCTGTCTGTCTACTCCACTTACAGCCGAACAAGTGAAAGGTCACTTCTTCGGGAGACAATCCGCGGCTTATAAATGAATAGTAAATCTCCTCCATAATTTGTGCCGTTTGTATTTTCCACATCATTGGTAGGTACGTTATGGGACTATAATTGTTTGGGGTGGTTCCTTTTTGGGGGGTCTTTTTGGATCCGTGTGGTCTTTTCTTTGGTCATTCCTTCGAGTATCTCAGTTTCTTTGAGGCATCTATTAATTTGGATTGCCATTCTGCCGTGGATGGAAGTGAATCTTCAAAATCAGAATCCGTGTGTGCCATCAAGGTCTAGGGTTTTCTACTTTGGTATTATTATTATATTATCTCTTGCGTGTTTTTACTACCAGTGTAAGCAGATGGTCTTTTACTGGAGTCTTCTTCTTCTTCTTCTTCTTCTTCTTCTTCTTATTATTATTATTATTATTATTATTATTATTATTATTATTTACTCCTTCTGAGTTTTTCACATCAGTGTTAGCTGATGGTTTTTCACTGGAGTTTGAGTGATAGCAAGTCTCCTCAAGTCTCCAGGACTCATCTCAGGATTCTGGCGGTTCTCAGCAATGCTGTCATTTGGATAGTCTCTACCCGTCCGCTGACTTCCAAACCCTCCAGGCCTTTTAACCCTTTAGTTATTGTGCCCAAAGCACCAATAACAATTGGTACAATCGTTACTTTCATGTTCTACAGCTTTTTCAATTCTCTAGCAAGGTCGAGGTACTTATCTTTATTTTCACATCCCTTCAGATTTATTCTGTGCTACGCCGGGACAGCAAAGTCGACAATTTTGCAAAGTCTCTTTTTTTTTTGTTGATTATTATAAGGTCTGGTCATCTGGCCGGGATTAGGTGATCCGTTTGTATGTTAAAGTCCCATAGGAGTTTATGTGTGTCATTTTCTTGGACAGGTGCTGGGTTGTGCATATACCATTTGTTTGTATGGTCAAATTTAAATTTCTTGCACATTTCCCAGTGGATCACCTTGTCGACCCAGTCGTGTCTTGCCTTATACTCCTTCTGTGCTACTTTGCTGCATTCGCTTATTATGTGATTGATCGTTTCGTCTCTGTCACTGCATAGCCAACATTTACTGTAATATTGCGTCTTATCTATTTTCGCTTTGATAAGATTGGTTCTTATGGCGTTGTCCTGTCCTGCTATTAGGAGAGATTCCCTTTCTCTCTTAAGGTTTCCTTTTTTAGCCAGGTTCAGGTTTTCTGGTGTGAGATGTTGTTTATTAGTCGTTTAAAGCGGTCATAGAGTTGTTTTTTCTCCCATTTTTGTTTCTTAGTTGCTGTCATTTAATAACAACAATTTAAACTAGTGATCTTTCATTGAAGTTTGTGGGATATCAAATCTTCTTGGGTCTCCATGATTCTTTTGAGTATTCTAGCCGATCTTAATAGTGCTGTGGTCGATATGTTCTCGTTCCTTCTGATTTCCAATTCCTCTTGAATTTTCCCAAACTCCTGAAAACTATTCCAAGTACACTGAATACAATTGGGATCACAGTCATTTTCTTCTTTAACGGCTTTGTACGTTCTCAAGCAAGATGCAAATTTTTCTTTTTCTTCTCGCTTTATTTCATTTTTGTTTTGTGGTTTATTGGAAGGACAAAGTTCACTAAATGACAAATTCTTCCCTTCTCATTAATTAATACTCGGGTTGTGTTTCTGGTCGGGATTGAATAATCCGTTTTGCATCTTAAAGTCCCTGAGAATTCTATGCGTTTCACTTTTTAGGACAGATTCTGGTTTATTTTTATTTTTTTAGCTTTACTTTCGTTTTCTTATAATCCTTTCCCGGGTCTTGGGTAATGATGATATGTTTTCTACGTATTTATGTTTTTTACTGCCTCTTTTGTGTGTTTCTTTTCTACTTATATTGATAAGACTCTTCTAAGGGGATAACCAGCTCCTCAGTGTGAATTTTTTTGTATCTTATATAAACTGGGACTGCCAAGTGTCTTGTTAATGTGTTTCTCTCTCTCTCTCTCTCTCTCCCTCTCTCTCTCTCTCTCTCTCTCGCTCGCTCGCTCTCTTCTGATAATACCCAGGGCTCCCACTATTACTGGTATGGTGTAGTTTTAAGGCACCACATTTTTTCAATTTTTATTTACAGATTTTTATAGTTACTTTTTTTTATTATATTCTTTGATATATATGTTATAATGCATTTGTTCTGTCTCATTAATTAGAAGTTTTTTTTTTCTTTTATAATCCTTCAGCATCTGGTTTATTGCTTTTTATATTTCTATCAGTTTGGATAGCAAAGTCCTAGAAAACAGTAGATTCTTTGGCCTCTGTTATTGGTTCTGGCTGGTGTTCATACCATTTTTTTTTTTTTTGGAATTGCATATATTGCAATGAATATAAAGTCCTATTTCATCATATCTTTCTTTATATTCGATTGGTGTTGGGATTAGGTAATTGAATACGAAGTGGCCAATTGATTCAATTTTTTATTTGTTTTCACAATCAACATTTTGGGTTCGATCCATTCTTTTAATAGTGTTTGCTCTATTGCTTCTCGTTGGTAAGCTCTGGTCCTGTGCTGCTGTTATTAACCCTGCTGTCTTCACCTGCAGTCCAACATTTTTCAACCATAGATTTACTAGATCTATATGAGCATTTCTAATTATTTGTGCATAACATCCATGTAGGCTTGTTTTTATTTCCAGTCGTTTGTTTATTGATTTGGTTCTTGTGTTTTTTTATTCTTTCTTTATCCTTTTTGTTACCGCTTCGATTGATTTGTTGTTGATGTCTTTTTTCTCTCGGGATGAAATCGAGTTGATTAGCAAATTCATTTTCTTTATTAATTAATATTTGTTTTTATTTTGATTCTCATATGTTTGGGGTGGTTCCTTTCTGGGGGGTCTTTTTGGATCCGTGTGGTCTTTTCTTTGGTCATCCCTTCGAGTATCTCAGTTTCTTTGAGGCATCTATTAATTTGGATAGCCATTCTGCCGTGGATGGAAGTGAATCTTCAAAATCAGAATCCGTGTGTGCCATCCAGGTCTAGGGTTTTCTACTTTGGTATTATTATTATATTGACTCTTGCGTGTTTTTACAACCAGTGTAAGCAGATGGTCTTTTACTGGAGTCTTCTTCTTCTTCTTCTTCTTCTTCTTCTTCTTCTTCTTCTTCTTCTTCTTCTTCTTCTTCTTCATATTATTATTATTATTATTGTTATTATTATTTACTCCTTTTGAGTTTTTCCCATTAGTGTTAGCTGATGGTTTTTCACTGGAGTTTGAGTGACAGCAAGTCTTCTCGAGTCTCCAGGACTCGTCTCAGGATTCTGGCTGTTCTCAGCAATGCTGTCATTTGGATATTCTCTACCCGTCCGCTGTCTTCCAAGTCCTCCAGGCCTTTTAACACTTTGGTTATTGTGCCAAAAGCACCAATAACAATTTGCACAATCGTTACTTTTATGTTCTACAGCTTTTTCAATTCTCTAGCAAGGTCGAGGTACTTATCTTCATTTTCACATCCCTTCAGATTTATTATTTGTGCATAACATCCATGTAGGCTTGTTTTTATTTCCAGTCGTTTGTTTATTGATTTGGTTCTTGTGTTTTTGATTCTTTCTTTATCCTTTTTGTTACCGCTTCGATTGATTTGTTGTTGATGTCTTTTTTCTCTCGGGATGAAATCGAGTTGATTAGCAAATTCATTTTCTTTATTAATTAATATTTGTTTTTATTTTGATTCACATGTGTTTGGGGTGGTTCCTTTTTGGGGGTCTTTTTGGATCGGTGTGGTCTTTTCTTTGGTCATCCCTTCGAGTATCTCAGTTTCTTTGAGGCATCTATTAATTTGGATAGCAATTCTGCCGTGGATGGAAGTGAATAACTGTAGCATCCAATCTATTGTAGTGTCTAAGTATCTATTTAATCCTATAGTGGTTGCTTTGTTGATCGAATCGATTTTAGTTAGATTAACCCTCAACCACCGTTATCTCACCTAATGTAAAGACGTTCTATATCCGCTTTTGGGTGATGCATTCTGTGGTAGGTTATTAGTTTCCTAACTTTCGTATCCATATCTTTTTTCTTTATTTCTGCTAACTTCTGGTTTTATATAAAAACTAGGTGTCACTACTGTTATTTCCAGGGCATAAATAGCTATAACTTTATTTTTTGCATTCATTTCTTTACTCGACATGCCATTAATTCTCAAATAGAATTATTTTCCAATTTTTTGTTTATTATATCATTTAAACTATTCGCCTCAATAATTTCTGAATATTAATAGGTTTTATTGATTGTGTTCTCTGTTAATAGTGTTTCTTCTTCTTCTTCTTCTTCTTCTTATTATTATTATTATTATTATTATTATTATTATTATTATTATTTTATTATTTACTCTTTTAGAGTTTTTCCCATCAGTGTTAGCTGATGATCTTTCACTGGAGTTTGAGTGACAAGTCACCTCAAGTCTCCTGGACTCTTCTCAGTATTCTAGCCGTTTTCAATAATGCTGTCGTTTGGATGGTCTCCACTCGTTCACCAAATTCCAAGTCCTCCGTTGATAATCCTTTAGTTACTGTGCCAAGAGCACCAATTACAATTGGTACAATCGTCACCCTCGTGCTCCATAGTTTTTTTCAATTCTCTAGCCAGGTTAAGGTACTTATCCTTCTTTTCACATTCTTTCAGATTTATTCTGTGGTCAGCGGGAACAGCAAAGAAGACAATTTTGAAAATTCTCTTTTTTTTTTGTTGATTATTATAAGGTGTGGTCTTCTGGCCGAGATTAAGTGATCTGTGTGTATGTCAAAGTCATTTTTTAGGACAGGTGCTGGGTTGTGCATATATTATTTGTTCGTATTAAATTTCTTGCACATTCCCCAGTTGATCACCTTGCCCACCCTGACGTGTCTAGTCTTATACTCTTTCTGTGCTAATTTGCTGCATTCATCTATTATGTAATTGATAGTTTCATCTCAGTCAACCGCATAGGCTACATTTGCTATTTTGCTGCGTCCTATCTATTCTCGCTTTGATATGATTGGTTCTTACGGCGTTGTTTTGGGCTGCTATTAGGAGAGATTCCGTTTCTCTCTTAAAGTTTCCTTTTCTTAGCCATGTTCAAGTTTTATCGTGTGTGATGTTCTTTATTAGTCATTTAAAATGCCTATAGAGTTGTTTTTCTTTCCATTTTTGTTTCCTAGTTATTGTTATTCAGTTGTCCATCGTGTTGTCGGTATTGTTTCTGATGAATGTAATCAGTCCTCGTTTATTATTATTATTATTATTATTATTATTATTATTATTCATTGCTAGTTTTTCACACCAGTATTTGTTGATGGTCTTTCACGGGAGTCTCTGGGACAGCAAGTGTTTTCAAGTTTCCTGCTGAGTATTCTAGCCGATCTTAACAATGTTGTTGTTTGGATGGTCTCGATTCTTCCTCTGAGTTACAATTCCTCCATTCTCCTTTCCAAGCTATAATTGGTTGCAAATTATTAGTATTAGACAGGAATACTTGAAACCTTAAAAGTGACCCAACAGAGATAATAATGATTGAAACATTTATGTCTGAGGATTTCAGGAGAAGAGAATTATATTATTATGTTAATTAGAAAATCTGAACTAAACTAAATCATCAAGATAACAGCCGATCATATCCTCCATGTTTATAACCAGCCGACAAGAAAATTTAATTAGCAGACAAAAATAACACAAAAATGGCGAATGCAGAACCCAAAACGAGGCAGCGCATACTTTTTGCAACTAATTTGTTTTTCATAACTAAGACGTCTCAAATCAAAAAATGATAAAGTTCTCGCAAGAGAAATGGCAAAGAAATTAGCAAATGAAAGCGGGTGAAACTCCAGAAAAATAACAGCCCATATTCACTTAACATGTAACTTCTGTGCTCAGAATGTAATAAATACTCAATTTTTAATCTGCAGTTTTTCTCAAATAAAGTTTACATTCTTCTAGACTGATTACTGCACCGTGGCTAAAGAGCCCAGTCGGCCCAACTGTTTATCTAGAGCTGTATAAATATACGTAAATATGCACCCATTGGATGCTTATCATTTCACCATTGTTTAAATCCTTATCTCACAAGCTTGCTTAGTGTAACAGTTAAAATGATAGGAAATGGAACCGGTGACCCGAGTTCAAATCCTGAATGAGGTTTTTTTTATTTCACTTCGCTTTAATATCCCTGGAAAAAGCGTGAATCCATCTATACTCTCTCTAGATATGAGTAAATGATAGGACAGATTGGGTTTTTTGCCTCAGTAAGGTGATCAGTCAAGTAAAAATCACAATACAGTAATGACAAACCGTCTTAAATATTTAGACTGTCAAAAGAAATTTTACCTGAAAAATGTGAAAGATTTAAGTGATAATCACGATTGATTCACAAAATAATGATGAATAAAGCTTCTGTCAATTAGATATCAAAAGACATTACTATCAAAAGCTTTTGACAGCTGCACTATAAAGAGATAATTATATTGATCATTTAGTTTTCACTATTTCAAAGGCTTTTAAAATCTTTACTCTAAAGTAGCCATTATATCGATAAGTTAGTCTTGCTTATATTATCGAAGATATTACTATCAAAGGCTTTTGATATCTGTACACTAAAGGGGTAATTATATCAATTAGTGTAGTTTTCACGACCAAATATTACTATGAAAGGCTTTTGAAAGCTGAACTATAAAGAGGTGATTATCAAAATAAATTAGTTTAGTTTCACTGTCAAAGGTTTTTGGCATCTGTAATCTATAGAGGTAACAATAAAGTTCGTTCTCGCCGCACTTAGTAAGTTTCTATAGAGTGAGGTCTCTCTTGTCTTGTTTACTGACAAAACAGTGTGATATAACCTGATGGGAAAAAATGTCTTTTAAGAAAAGAATGGTCTCTAAAATGTTTGTGTACAGAGAACAATGCTTAGTTTTTGATTTGTATCTTGCTTGTTTCCATTCACTTTCGCACGAAGATCATCAGAAACCAAGAATCAAAGAACTGAATACAAATTTCGCGTGGCAATTTTTGATATTTTATATCAAATTCCACTACTTCCGCAACCTGGATTCCAACGATGGAAATATTTATGTTGAGAAGTCCGCAGGCAGAGGAGCATTATTGTAGAGAAAATGTAGTCTTAGAAGAAAAGAATTAATAATAATAATAATAATAATAATAATAATAATAATAATAATAATAATAATAATCAGTGAGAATGGAACAGAGAAATCCAAAATAAAATGGAATCAAAAAGAGGAAAATGGAAACAGCAGGAAGACATGTTAAAAGCAGAAGTGATGGCTTCAGGGAATTATCTGAGAAGAAAAACGGATTCTAGAACAAACAGTAGCGCAACGGTAAAAGAAAAAATGGTAAAAGATGAATCTAAAGGAGTGTACAGAAAGTTATATCTGCTTACCATTTTTTTTTTTCCCGGGAGTAGGAATAAGACCATGATGCTTTTACACCGGCGTGATGAGTATTCTGTACTTCATTTTATTTACTAACAGGACTTATCCATATTACATACGGGTTATAAGATGGTCATTTATAAAAATGAAGGACGTAGTTCCGCTTTTATTAAAGTTTAAGGTATTCATTTATGTTTAAGGAACGTATTTTATTTTCCACTGTATAGTGAACAAGATTTACTTTTATATAATACATGCACACCCACACATAATCTCTCTCTCTCTCTCTCTCTCTCTCTCTCTCTCTCTCTCTCTCACTTTATATATATATATATATATATACTGGCGATCATATCGAGGGCGACCAGAAGGCTCCTTTTCAATAGCTACTACACCGTGGTGTAGGGGAGGGCGCTACTCCTTTCCCTGGATTGCTCCACTTTACCATTGATACGTACCTTGTATTGCTGAGTGTTAAGCAAGGAGGTATCAAATACCATTTTTAAAGTCTTTAGTATGACGCGCCATGGGATTGAACCCAGTTCTTCCGAACCATTGGCGAACACTCTAACCACGTATGCGCCTTTATATTTCTATATAAAAGGTTAGGAAGCAAAAACAATTTAGACAAAAGATATTTTTTATCATTATCATCATTATTTGTTTTTTATGCCTCCTTGGGCATCTCCCTTTTTTATGATCTTCTCATATCAACTTTAAAATGAATGAAAAAAGATTTTATGCCCATAACATCTCCACTATTAATAAATAGTTATATAGAGATCAATTTATGTTAATTAATCCATACAATTGTTCCCAAAAATACCCTCTTAAATTATTTTCTGACTAGAATCATCAAATTTAATCTTATCTTTTACCTATTTCTGGTTTTAATCTGATAAGTCAATTTATCTAAAAATTATATTATTCTATTAGCAAAAAAATCCAGTTTGAAATCTGTGTTGACTGTTTATTTCCAATTAAAGGGGAAATATTGAAAAATGTGTACCTTAATTAGAAATTTCATTAATTAGTTTGAAAGGTTCGAATAGATTACATATCATTTTGTATATTTTAAGGAAAAAGTATTTTTATGTTGTTCGTTGATTCATACGAACAAAAAATATATGTTGTACAAGTAAAAATGCTCTTGTAATTTACTGAAACTTGCGTTCATCATCGCCATAAAAATATATAGATGCTTCAATTCAAATTTGTCAAAGAAAGTGGATTTAGCGATTCGAGTTCAAATCCGGGATATGACTATCTGAACTGCTCTTTGTACCCCAACTTTTGAAAAAGGTATAAATCCCTATATTCTCTCCTTACCTATGCGTTAGTATAAGATTATTCAAAAAGTAATGTCCAATTTTAGTATAAACTGTTTTAATTTTGTTCTAACAAAAAAAAAAAAAAATCACATTCCAAACGATTAAAGTGTCTTCTTTGTTAATCTTCTATTACTCCTTTCACAATTTGATTTTGAAAGTTATATGCCCCTAATCATGAATATAATAAAAGATATGATATGTTTATTTTTAGCATGGGTTCAAGTTTGGTCATAATTTTGCTTCATGACATTGCTCGGCCACATGTTACCAGGATGGCACTGCTCGGCCACGTGTTACCAGGATAGCACTGCTCGGCCACATGTTACCAGGATAGCCCAGTTTGGCCACATGTTACGGGAAAGCACTGTTTGGCCAAATGTTACCATGATGCCACTACAGAAGTTCACTGACTTGGGATATGAGACTTGGCCACATCCCCCATTTCCTCCTGATCTCTTACCATTCTACCATTTTTTTTTCAAGCATCTGGACACTTTTTTAAACGAAAAATCTTTTCATTCTAAAGGAGACGAAGAAACTGTATTTAAAAAATCTTTTGCCATCAAAACCTAATTCTCTCTATCTTTGGGTTAAATAGTATCACTACTGTTCTTCTACAAGGATGTCTTTGGCATTAAATAATCCATGAAGGTTGATATGCCATTAAACAAAACAAAGCGAAATTTAATCGATGGAAAAACTTTACTTATTTTATGTTCATTTCTTATTTCCGATGCTCATTATTTGTAACATCTTTTTTTGGTTCCTTCATCTTCGTGTATTTTTCGCTAATTGTCGGATGGTAATCGTTATTTACTGAATAGCATGAAGTTTTCTCAAATCTCCAGCAACTTTGTCACTATTAAAGCTGAGAAAAGCGTATTCCAGTATCATTTATAATTCATTATTTACTCCTAAGGACGTTTCTTCTGTCAAAAGAGAACAACAACAGAGTTTAAACTAAATTTCGCCCTTGAACAAAGATCGTCGCCAGGCAGATTGAAACTATCTTAACATTTTTGACGTGTCATCTTTTCGAATTAAATTTAATATCAGTTCGTTGTTTTTTATTTTCTTTTGCATTAACAACGACAGTTGTTATTCGATTTTCTACTGATTCAGATAAGCTTATCATTCACAATTCAAACCCGAATATTTAATTTACTGTTACTTGTCATCAGATTTATATCAAACCTTCAGAAATTGTAAGAAGAATGAAAGTGAACTCTACTCATAAAATAGTTCATATTTATATGATATAAAAGATCGGATCCGTCTTATTATAACAAAACGTCGACCCTTCAATATTTCCGTTGACAAACTATGCGAAATCTGTACCATTTTTAAAGTCTTTGGTATGATGGGACCTGGGATTGAACGCAGTTCTCCCGGATCATTGGTGATATAATGACAAAAAAATCATTGATCTGATGTCTCTTGCTCATTTTGTCCTGGACGTGTTCCAAATCACCGTCATAGCACTCGACTCAGTAATAAATCATTATCATATAAATAGGTGGCATCTATTTTGAGATATCCTGTAATATTCGTATGTACTGTTTCGTTAATCTGTTTAATCTTGTTTAATTATTTAATCATTTAATCTGTTTATTGACACAATTGGTTGACTTACCCGTTCTGTCAAGGGGTTGAAATTGGTACCGACTCGTATCCAAGTGGTCTTGATTGTCCGACATAATCTAAGCATATTATCAGTTTATCTTTTTTACATACCTCACCAATATCACCAATTACACAGTCATCATTCCTTTGTCAAAAAGAATCGTGAATTTTTATTATATACAGTAGTTGCTTCTAATTTTTGAAATTATATCATAATTCCTAAAGTTAGTTAGTTGGTTGGTTTATGGCATCGCAATTTTTGTTGGATTATTTTATGTCGAAGCCAGTTTAATAATTATGGCCTTCAATTATTTACAGTACGAAACTATCATTCTAAACCGATAACAACTCATTACTTTGCAGCAATATGTTTTCAGAGTTAATAAATTAATGTAATTCGATCATTTCAAACAAGTAAATATTTTTCATGCTTATCACTCTCTTTAGTTAATTTCATTCCTATTAATTTCTTTGCAATATTTCATTCATTTTAATTTCAATTGATTTTTATAGCAGCTCACAGATCATTATACGACTGTTATTGGTAAGGAGTGTCTGTGGATTTATGCCCTTTTATTTATATATATAGTCATCCACTGACAGACTGTTTCGTTGCATCACAACTCTTCAGTGTGGCTAGACTCGTAGGACACTTGAAGCTGGGATCGAAACCCGCCCATTTAGATTTAGTATCTCACCGCTCAGCCAACAGATAACATACGTCAGTTTGGGAGTTATAACGCATTATATATCAGCTTACGCTTGTTTACCGTCCCCATTGACATAATGGTTAGAGTGCTCACCAATGGCCTGGAAGACCGGGGTTCAATCCCAGGTCCAGTCGTACCAAAGATTAAAAAATGGCACTTGATGGCTCCTTGCTTAACACACAGTCTTCTAAGGTATGGATCCAGAGTAAGTGAAGCAATCCAGGGTAAGGAATAGTACCCTCTTGTCGGTGTAGTAAATACTGAAAAGGGAGCCTTCGTTTCGCCCTCGACTACAGTCGGCCAACTTATATATATATATATATATATATATGGCACCTGCATAACCACACACTCTCACCCTCACCATTTCTTCGGCAAGAGTGTCCGCCCGGATTAGTTGCTCTAACGGGAGGACACAAGAGTTATATTAGGATAAAACACCTGTCCAGTTTGCGCGTGAGTATCGTTGAATTTTTATTCTTGTTCAATGTACTAACGTGCGAATATTATTGTATTAACTCTTTACCGTAGGAAATTTGCAAATACAACAAAACATTATATAAAGAAGCTGCATCTTGTTGTGGCATTCCTACGATGTGTCAGAAAGCCAATAAAGTCTGGTGTTGTTGTAATATACTGCTAGAGCCTTCTGGACTTGTTTCGGCTCCGAAATCGTGTCTGAACATCGGGTCGACATCTGTCTGTTGTCTTCGCCCATCAATGTCTTAAGAGAAAAATTATACTGGTTTACAAAAAGAACATTTTTGGTCTGAAGCAAGAATGGGGATAGGTGTTTTTTGTTAATTTGGGTGTACTGAATTCAAATTTATAAATAGTTTTGCTCTATCACCTCTAGTTTTCTGGCTTTTAAATAGTCTCATTTTAGTATAAACAGAGAATATATGTGCATATTTCAAGAGTTGCAGCAGCTTGTAACAGATAAAACAGGATAGATAAAGAACACTGATTGAATCAATATACTTGGATGATACAATTACGCAATTCATAGTTCCACAGACAGTCAAAAGTGTGTTTTCTTAGACGATCTGATGTATTTTGCTTCCGGGATGTCACGCAAGAGCATCCAGCAGAAGTCTCTCGTCATGCCAGGGTTCCATTTGCCTTGATAGTTGCTCTCCATCTTCGTAATGTCTAGGTGGAATCTTTCTCCATGCTCATCACTCACTGCTCCAAGATTTGGCGGGAAGAAGTTGAGGTGGGAATGGAGAAAATGAATCTTGAGTGACATTCGGCACCCCATATCCTCGTAAGACTTTAGCAACTTCTCAATACAGGCTTGGTAATCTGGTACGCGTGTGTTACCAAGGAAGCCACTACAGACTGACTTGAAAGCTTCCCATGCTCTCAGTTCCTTTAAGCTCCTCAAAATCAGTATCCTTCAGCACTTCTCGGATCTGAGGTCTGACAAAGATGCACTCTTTGAGCTTAGCAGCACTAAGACCTGGGAACACAGTAGACAAGTGTTGGAAGGCAGCACCATTTTTGTGCAACGCCTTCACGAAATTCTTCATCAAACTAAGCTTGATGTGAAGAGGAGGAAGAAGCACCTTATTCATGTCCACCAGAGGATTCTCCTTGAGGCTGTGTTCGCCAGGAACAAAAGTACTTCTAGACCCCCAGTCTTTCTGCTTGTAATGCTGGGATACAGCTCGACTATCCCAGAGACAGAGAAAACAACAGTACTTTGTGAAGCCTGCTTGCATACCCATAAGAAGACCAATGACCTTATTTGTTCCGATTCCTGAAACTGGTGATTCTTACATCTTCCTGAACTAGGTTCCACTGTTTAAGCCGAGAAGCCAAGAGCTCTGACTGCTGTTTTGAGAGATGCAAATCACGAGCAAGATCATTCCGGTCTTCTTGCGTGATCCAGTGTGGCTCATTGCCACTTGTTCCTGAATATGTAGACTCAATATCTTCCAAAAATATTGACTCGGCAGAATCCTCCCTTGATGAGGAAAGAAGATCCTTATTTACTGGAGGTGTGGGTACAGGTAGATCATCTGAATGGGGAACGGGTCCCTTGTAGATCGAAGGTTGGGATATTTGATCTTTTTCCTAGAAGATGCATTGAAACCAGTTATATTAGTTAAACAAAAATAACAAACATCTGCGTGGTTTCGCGACTCTCTCAAAAACCATCGGGACTGCAAAGTTGAAAGCCGCTTTCTTGCCATTAAACCATGCAGTTAGTCCATTGTAGCAGGGTTTACAACAGATATGTGGAGCCCAAGACTTGTCCTGATCACCAATTTTACAGTCAAAATAGTGAAAGTAGGCAGTTCTGGTTCGACGCTGTGCAACTGTTGTGAAGTCTCCACACACGTAGCAGAAAGAATTGGCCTTGTTGAGGCATCCTCGAAATTTTGACGTGCTTGGAGCCATTGGATAATCTGAAAATATAACAAAGTAAAACTAAATGTGCATTTGAAAATGTAATACTAATATTTAGTAACCCAAAAGATGTGTAACACGATAATTGAGGGACACCAACCTCCTGCGCCGCCTGCGATATATATATATATATATATATATATATATAATGTAATGCTATCACTTACATTTAGTGCATAATAACTAAAGAATAAGCCATAAGTCTCACAATATTAGAATTAACCCTGAATTCATATACGCCTTTATGCACCGTATATGCACAAAATGCACACGATGCATAACTAAAATACGAGAGGTGATGAGTAAAAACAGATTTCAAATTTGAATTCAGCACCCTCAAATTAGGTAAAAACGGGTATTTTTGTGCTTGTCTCAATTTCTTTGTAAACCAGTGTTATCAGAATAGTTCACAACTATCTTAAACATTATCTAAAACAGAATTGCTTAATTCTCAGAAACACAACCACTTTGAATCATAGTGAAACTGCAACAATAGGGTGACTTAAAATTCTCCAGAATTGGAGCCTCACTTTCGGTTTAGTTTCAGTCCCAGTATACACTGTTCCTAAGTGAGACGCTTTTGTCTAAATATAAGGATGATAAACTAAAACCCCGACTTTGTTCTTCAAAATATCAATCTTTCGAGATTTATTAAGTCTTCACAAAATTTGATTGAGACAAATTTCTACAGAATCTAACTGACAATTACAAAGTGAGTTTGGTATCTTTTTGTCGTTTTCCTATTTTTGACATTTTATCGAAATCCCACTGATAAAATATACTTCATTATTCTTTCAGGCGTTATTATTTATTGATTTTAAAGATGCAAGGCATCAGAAAATCTCTTCATGAATATTTATACACCCTGGCCGTGACGAAAAATTATTCATCCTTATTCGCCAGATAAAAATTTAATTAACAAAATCGAAAAAATATCGCTGTCAAATCAACAAAAATAGAGCAAAACGTGAAATCATGAGTTGGAATTCAAATATTTATTTTTTGCAGGAAGCGTCCAATGGGGATTTAATATATATAAATATATATATATATATATATATATATATATATATATATATATATAATTGACAGAGAAAGAGAGGGATGGAAGAAGTTTTGAACAAGAAAACAGAACACAATTATTTTATCCACCTTCCATGAACGTAATGACAGCGGCATTGGAGATGTATAAATCCGCTTAGGGAGATACACACCTATCCACACAAATCCCTCAGCACATAAAATACACAGGCGGATATGTGCATAGACGCATACATTCTCAGATAAAGACATCAAAACACAAAATACTGACATACACTCCTATATCCACCCACACATACGCACACACCCAACGAGAATATCACATGCCTACGGTCACGCCATACATACCTACACAGAGCTCGGACGAGCAGTGTCACACACACATACACGTAAAAACACATTCAAACACAGACAGAAACACAAAAAACCCACTCAGACGCGAACACTTAAGACAGACACACCAAATACACAGGGTAAAGGCGAACACCAGTTACATACACCTTTAGCACAGCCATTATAAGTTGATATAAACACACACACACACACACAGAACACACATACTCACGCAAATATACATGAAGTAGTTTCGAAGATTTTATGCACTTTTCTTATATACATTCTGTCTTCAGTTCTTATTATACACACACACACACACACATATATATACATATATATGTGTGTGTGTGTGTGTGTGTCTGTGTGTGTGTCCGTGTTTGAGTTAATTTTTAGTATGCCTGTTTGCATATATATTGATCTGTTCGTACCAATCAATTTTCAAGAAAGTTTTCCAGAAGCTCCTATTCCGGTGAAACGTAGACAGTTAACTTCAGGTATTTTATTCCGTTCTGCAAAACTATTCTCTGCAAGTATCGAGCTCTTTTTAAAGTATTAGTTTTGCGATTCTTTCTTTTCTTTTTCTTTTTTCTTTCTCTCCGAAGACTCACTTTCTTTTTGCAATGTTTATATATATATATATATATATATATATATATATATATATATATATATATATATGAAGTAGGGGCGCCTGAGGCGTAATGCTTATCGCCAAAGCAAATGCTTTTTAAGTTTCAATTTAGATCAACACCCGCGAGAAAAGCATCAATCCATGTCCTGAACACACCCACCTCCCCATGGTTGAATTAATTTGGCAGATTGGGATTTCTAGCCTTGGTATGGCAACTGGTCGAGGAGAAGAAAAAGTCTTGACCTAAAAGTCAGAGGAGAATATTTGAAACAAAATTCTTGTTATCAGTTCATCCAATAAGCGTGGGTTGTTCGAAGTGAACCTTCGCTAAAAAATATATCATCTGTGCAATTATTCAATAGTTCATATTTCTAACTAAACCGAGGGAGACACAGACACTCGAGAAAGAGTCAAGGAGCGAAAGATGGACGGGTGAAGCTTGTGTTTCTCGGGGGGTTGAGTACAACACGTGGTAAGCCACTAATAAATAATTGGAGTGACAACCACTGATTTTATATATAGATGAGGGATTAATTTTTTGGTTAAAAAATCAAGAAAACGTTGTATGCAACTCGATCTGATAAATATGGAGGGTACTGATCTTGCACAACCCTGTGTTTCACGAAAAATTTCTATTGGACCGAAAACACAGAATGTCCGTCCTGTAGACTGGTGGCCTTAGCAAGACAGAAGGACACAGTCTACCTAATAATTTACCCCTAGGTGAGGGGGAGAAGATAAAACATCCCTTAGACACTGTCTGCCTTACAATATACCCATAACTGGTGGGAGCGGAGACAAGATAAAACCGTCCACTAGACCAGTGGTCTTAACAAGAAAAAAGTACGTAATATACCTTACAATTTACCCTTAGTTTGTTGGGGGAGAAGGTAAGACCATCCCATAGACCGGTGGCCTTAACAAGACAAAAAGACAGTGAACCACACAATTCATTCATAGCTGGTGGTGGGAGAAGATAAGAACGCTCGCCTTTCCAAGATCATTTGAGCGAAATGAAACACATCCAGCCTTACCCATGATTTGAACTCCCGCTAATCGTGTCCATTTCCTTTGATGATAACCATTACGCTACAAGCACCTGCTTATGCAATCTGCATCCCCTCCGTTTTATATTCTATGCTTTTTATACCCAGTTTTTAATGCAGGATTGCCTGATGCGTGGGAAAGCATTAAAACTGGTATTTATGACTTATAATTTTAATGTCTTTGTTTTTCTTCTGCCGCTAAAGAATATACACTATCCAAGGAAGTAAATACACACTTTCTTTTCTCCTGCTATTTTATCGAACAGCCATCACTATTTTAACAACTCTATGAATTTAAAGTCCTAAAGAAGGTTTTTATAACCGAAACGTTCTACGTCGACTTTTATAATGAATTCATGAAATTTGAATTATTTTGTTATTCTACTTTTCTTCACACTATCCAAGATCGACTATTATCTCTGCAGATACTGCAGCATTTTACTTTCTTAGTTTAATGGCATTTCAACTTTCGTTGATTATTTAATCATTGTAAAAAAGGACCGTACTATTTAATACATGGTTAGAGGTTAAGGGGTTCATGCCTTTCTGAAAGAATTTTGTCCCTAAGTGAACATAATAGCGTGACTGGAGACTACAAATACACGCATACACATACACACACAGACACACACACTCTCTCTCCTCTCTCTCTCTCTCTCTCTCTCTCTCTTAGCCCAGTCAGCTGGGTTTGGAGAATACACCGACTGCATTTCCGCAGAGGTGTAAGCACTCATCAACCTAGTATTTTGGATATGACACTAAATTGCATCTGATAGTGAGGTTCCTGTTCTGGAGCTTTGAGGAATGTATCCTCTTATATTACCATTACTTCCAGGTCCACCTTCTGACTGAGAGAGGTAGAATCTATTAGGGTCCTGTCTATGACTCAAATAAAACTGTTTAATCATTTACAAAACTTGAAACAATTTAACTAAATTCAAATATATGATTAATGGTTGGTTGGTTGGTTGGTTGGTTGGTTGGAATATCAACCTTTGTAGGTTATTTAACGCCAAATCCATTTTTATGCTAATAATCAGTTCTATTTCAAACAATTCAGTTTAGCATGAGTACACATTTTAATTGTCAAAAACGTTTCTATTTCAAGCTATTCGGTTTATTCAAACAGTTCTAATTCAGCTAAGTATAAGTACAGATTTTGTTTACACAGAGCTAAATGTCAAAAATTCAATATCAAACAATTCAGTTTAGCGTAAGTACAGTTTTAATGCCAAAAACAGTTCCATTTCAAACAGTTAAGCATAAGCACGCAGTTTAAATGTAAGTACAGTTTAATAGTCAAAAACATTTCTATTTCAAGCAATTCAGTTTAGTCAAACAGTTCTAATTCAAACAATTCAGTTAGTTCTAATTAACCCAGGGATAGGACCCTTATCAGGTGCTACCACTCTGGGCCAGTGGACCTGGGAGCGATATCAACGAAGGGGTACCCCGCATTCCCCAAAGCCCCAGCATTACTGGAACCTCACCATCAGATTGTTTAGTGCCATATCCAGGACACTCATTGAGCTAGGGGTCTTACCCCACTGCAAAGAAGCAGTCGGTGTATTCTCCGGCCCCAGCCGACTGGGCAACATATTAGATTGAATTATAAGTATTAGATAACAATGCTTGAAAACAATAAATAGCAAATTTATGTAACTGTGTGCAAACAACAAATAGCAGTAATTAAAACTATTCAACTATGTCCAAGCAAATGGGCTCTGGCTCGCTTTAAAAAAATGTTACCAACAAACTTATATATACATATATATATATATATATATATATATAAAGAGTATGTGGCATTAAATAATCATCAAGAGGTGATATGTCTTTCAACCAAATAACCTAACCTAACCTCTCTCTCTCTCTCTCTCTCTCTCTCTCTCTCTCTCTCTCTCTCATAAATATACATGGTCATTGTGCCATCTTCCCAAGTGATTGCCGTCTCTTTATCCTCCAGCATCGTCTTGGATGATGCCTTCTCTTCGACAGTGTTCTATCAGATATCTTCTTTCAGTCCAGCAACAGTTTTGCAAACCTTGTGGCAGAGATGACAGACAAACAAAGTAATGACCTTAGAAGTATCGGGATTCGGTTCTTGAGGAAAGTTTTTGCGCACCACCACGTGACTTTTCAAACCAGACAAGATTTGCAGATTTTAATGCAAATGAAGCGAGTAGAATCACTTTGCCTCAAAGGAAGCGTGTCCTGTTCTCATCCCTCATGAGATTGTATGTAATTGACATGTTCAGCTTTAGAGAGAAGAATATGATCAGAAACAACAGACCTCCAAGCAGAAACCAGAATCCTTCTTCAGCTGTCGCTTCAACCTTTCATGATTTTTACAGTTCTCCTCAAAGGAGGCACACCCTAT
>OY757940.1:2188432-2195932 GCA_963585895.1 Sepioteuthis lessoniana | reverse complement strand
TTTGGTTTTGTAGAATGGTCAGTTGTTAAGTATCACATGTGCAACTCTGTACAAGCACAGAGATTAAAGGAATTGTATTAAGAAGAATTTGTAGTTGGATGTTAAAATTCCTTCTGTTTTTTAAATTATGCATTTCGTATACAATTTTTGAGTCCGATTTGCATTGGTGACCTCGAATCGCTACCGACGCCATTACAGCGTTTAAAGGTTTTAAGGTTGCAGCATTTACAGTGAGACGATCAATATTTGGGATAGATCATATTGGGGCAGTTGAAGATAGAAATTATTAATTGCAAAATGAATGCAAATAATCTAAAGAGTATACGAAAGCCTTTTCCTCCCATGAGAACCAGGAGATAAAACAAAAGTGATCGGTTTTACTAAATAGTTGGTGTTATGACTTGTGGGACAGCAAGAATTGAGGGTAGTTATTATCTACCCACGCTTGTAGTCGACTATCTAAAAATATTTTCTAAGAATTCGTTGTAGTTTCAATCGGAAGGAATTAGTTTACACCATACTTTAAATGAGCTGAGACAATTTTGATCAAAATATATTAAACTTAATTTAATAAGCCCTATGAAATTTAGATAGATAGAGAGATAGAGAGATCGAAAGAGAGAGAGAGAAAGAGAGAGAGAGAAAGAGAGAGAGAGAGAGAACCAGTGAGAATGATGTAAATACAGAGAGGAGATGAGACAGATAGACAGATAGATTGAGAGAGAGAGAGAGAGAGAGAGAGAGAGAGAGAGAGAGAACCAGTGAGAATGATGTAAATACAGAGAGGAGATGAGACAGATAGATAGATTGAGAGAGAGAGAGAGAGAGAGAGAGAGCAAAAGAGAACCAGTGAGAATGATGTAGATATAGAGAGGAGATAAGACAGACAGACAGATAGATAGATAGAGAGAGAGTGAGAGAGAGTGAGAGAGAGAGAGAGAGCGAAAGAGAGAACCAGTGAGAATGATGTAAATATAGAGAGGAGATAAGATTGATAGATTGATAGATATTGAGTGAGAGAGAGAGCGAAAGAGAAAACCAGTGAGATAGATAGATAGATAGATAAAACTGCTTTATTGATTGTTTGTTTGATTAGTTGACAAATTTCGACGGCTTTTCAACCCGTCCCGGGTTACTTCATGCTTAGAAATTAGGGAATCGAGTTAATTGGACGTTTCTATTTACAGCTTCTGAAAAGTCTCTTGCACACAGTCACATATCAAGTCACATGATATCAAGTCCCATGATATCAAATAACTAATACAAATAATTTGTTTACAGTTGTGTGATTTTAAGTATTTCAATCCAATATTAATTTATTCATAATTTTATTGTTTCAATTATTTTTTCTGTTTGATAAAAATCTTTTATTTTTACACAGTTATTTAATTTCAAGTAACTAATTATAATAATAATAATAATAATAATAATAATAATAATAATGGCGGACCACAGAAAAAATCTAAAGAAATGTGAAAAGAAGGATAAGTACCTCGACCTTGCTAGAGAATTGAAAAAGCTGTGGAACATGAAAGTAGCGATTGTGATTGGCGCGTTAGGCACAAAACTAAAGGATTATTAAAGGGCCTGGAGGACTTGGGAGTTGGCGGACGGGTAGAGACTATCCAAATGACAGCATTCCTGAGAACGGCCAGAATCCCGAGACGAGTCCTGGAGACTTGAGGAGACTTGCTATCACGCAAACTCCAGTGAAAAACCATCAGCTAACACTGATGTGAAAAACTCTAAAGGAGTAAATAAATTTTAAAAAAGATTGTCGGCTTTGCTGTGCCGGCTGACCTCAGAATAAAACTGAAAGAATGTGAAAAGAAAAATAAGTACCTCGACCTTGCAAGGGAATTGAAAAAACCGTGAAACATGCAGGTGACAATCATACCAATTGTAATTGGTGCGTTTTGAACTGTAATTAAAGGATTGCTAAAGGGAGTGGAGGACTTGGAAGTTGGCGGACGGGTAGAGACTATCCAAATGACAGCATTATTGAGAACGGCCAGAATACTGAGAAGAGTCCTGGAGACTTGAGGAGATTTGCTGTTACTCAAATTCGAGTGGAAGACCATCAGCTAATGCTGATGTGAAAAAACTATTATAATTTGTAAACAATTATAGCTTCCAGTAATTATACTGAATACAATTTAGTTTATATTCCTATCTGATAAGTTTCGAAAAGAACTATTTGACCCCCATAGATGGGATCCAAACAGTTGCTACCATTTCAGAGTGGACCTGGGAGTAATGACAACGATGGTGTACTTCACACTTCCCAGACCTCCGGAACTGCAGTCTCACCATCAGATGCATTTTAGCGTCATAATCAGGCCACCGTTTTTGAGAGGTCATAAAATTCTGCGAGCAGTATAGTTGGTGTATTCTGAGATCGGACGACATGTCCGACAGCGTTGCATATGTGATTAGGGAAATTTCTTGTGGACTTGCAATATTCCCAAATTAAGGAGAATCGTTGATAAAAATGGTTTGGGGCATTTTGAAGACTATCAGAAATTTCAACATATTTCTCTGATATTTACTAGAATAGATAAAGCAAAAATATTTGAACTGATCAAAAAATATAGGAAAATATATTTTATAACTGTTCATTTGTTATAGGAGAAAGTGCTAGAATCATAGATCCTTAATTTGAATGGAATTGTCAGAGGGCTTGCTCAACTGAAGGAAAGAAGGCTGAAGCTGTCCGTTCCCTGAAATAATTCATTTACTCACGCATCTGTCATCTTTTAATCTTCATACACAAAATAGCTTTTGCATTTTACATTTCCTCATTTTATGAATTGTCCTGTTCGCTGAGACTGTAGAATACACTAACTACTTCTCTACAGAACGGTAAGACTCGGACAACGAGTGAGACTAATCAATCTGATGGTGAGGTTCCAGTAATGCCAGAGCCTTGTGAAATGCAGAGTACCCCTTCATTGCCATCCCTCCCAGGTCCACTCTGGCTCGGAGTGATAACACCTGATAGGGTTCTATCTATGAATCAAATAGAACTAAAACTATTTTGACATTTAACTGTGTGTAAACAAAAACTATACTTATTCTAAACTGAATTGTTTGAATTAGAACTGTTTGATTAAACTGAATAACTAGAAATAGAAAATTTTTTTGACAATTAAACTGTGTACTTCTCATTGGCCTAGTGGGTAGAGTGTTCGCCAATGGTCCAGGAGACCTGGGTTCAGTCCCAGGTCGGGTCATACCAAAGACTTTAAAAATAGGACTTGATACCTCCTTGCTTAACCCTCAGCAATATAAGGCACGTATCCAGGGTAAAGTGGAACAATCCAGGGAAAGGAGTTGCGCCCTCCCATACACTTTGGTGTAGTAGCAATTGAAAGGGGAGCCTTCTGTTTGCCCTCGACTTCGGTCACCATTTTTACTTTTACTTACTTATGCCAAAGTGAATTGTTTGAAATGGAACGGTTTAATATGTATAAAAATGGATGTTTGAATTAAATAACCGACAAAGGTTGATATGCCATAAAACACAAACAAACAAGCAAGCAAACAAACAAATATTTTATCTACTCTAATGAACTGATTTATTTATATCTATTTACTTCACTATTTACATCTCTCTCTCTCTATATATATATATATATATATATATATATAATGAAGTAATCGTGTTGCCATTAGCGTTCATGCAAGGCTCTTGATATATGAATTGAGCTCTCGGTAGCCGTTAAGCGGATGTATGTAAACAATAGTAATTGTGATTCATAACCGTTTAAAATTTACTTCGCTGCTACTGGTCCCTTCGTGGCTGTAGGGTAGAGATTTGGATTGGCGTTTGAGTCAACCGGGTTTCGATCCCAACTACAGGAAACTAGTATGTCTAGCCACACTGATGAGTTCTGATAGAACGAAACAGATCTGTCTGTGGATGACTATATATATATATATATATATATATATATATATATATATATTAGTTCTTTCACTGTGATCTATCTAGCTTGTTAGTGAGTTCATATCTATGTGTCTGTCTGCTTATCTATCTATTCCACTTGTGTTCATAATTCTGTTCATATCAACCAGTATATTTATGTTGAAATCGTATAAAAACAAGTCATCCCATTCAGTGGATTTCGATATTCCTTCGATCCTGATTTACGTTCCTTTGTTTATCTATCTATCTATCTGTGTGTGTGTGTGTGTGTGCCCACGCACAAGAGCACGTGTGTGTAAGTGTTCAGAAGAAAATAGTTGTTCTTGTAAAATACGAAGATCAATATCGACATGAAGCGATATGACATCGAAAAGAGCAACAAATCTGACTCATTCATTGAGAATTGAATGATGTGTTTCCCAGCGTGAATTTCTAAACAATAAACAGTTTAATGTTAACTTCCTTTTACGCCTTAAAAGCCGTTAAATATAAATAATCCTCAAGGCAACATCACAGCATATTGTACCTTTTTTTTTGGCAAGAATAAACACCAGAATACAAACACTCTTCGTCAATTTGTTCATTACCCTCTATATCCTCCTGTATCTATCTATCTATCTATCTATCTCAGTATATATACGTCTATATCTATCGGCTCATCTATCAATTTATACCTACATCTATCTATCTCTCCCCCTTCTCTCTCTCTCTCTCTCTCTCTCTCTATATATATATATATATATATATATGTGTGTGTATATATATATATATTAGTATGATCATATATATATATGTATACGAATGTTCATTCACACAGACACACACACATATGTGTGTGATTGTGTGTATATCAGTTTGTTCATTCACATATACATACAGACACATATATATATATTCATGCACACACACGCACACATACACACACACACACACACACATATATATATATATATCAGTACGTTCATACCGTGTTACCTTAAATAAATACACCTTATTTTTTTTTTTTAAGAGCTCTTCTTTTTTAGCTAAGATAGTCAGGATTTTATTATTTCTCGTGGAAAATTATACAATAATAATGGATCTTATGAGGTATTATTTATTACTGAAACTTACAGCATTGAAACTCTCTTGTCCAAAATATAAATGGATTGATATCAATAAGGGTGTACTTATTTTTGGATTGTAAAAAAATCTTACCCGTTTTGTTTTCCAATACTTCCATGAAAGATTAATAAATTCCTTCTATAAACGCTAGTTTTGTTTGCTTTTAGGACGAATTAGATAATCCTGATCCATTTTAAACTAAAGTGTTCTGAGCACCAGTAGTAGTGGGATTCCTCCCCAACCCACGACTACAAATAGAAAATGCCATTAAAACTCTCCATAGGGACAGATTGCATTTTTATCTATCTATCTATCTATCTATCTATCTATCTATCTATCTAAGGAGTTTGTAAATCGAAAATGAAATAAATAAATAGAATTATATTCTAAAATCAGTTCAAAACAATTTCCAAGAATTAACATATAGAAATAAAATAAGAATGTATTTACCGAGGTTTTATTTAAAAAATTGTTCTTTTCTTAAAATGCCAAGTGACTATATATATATATATAGAGAGAGAGAGAGAGAGAGAGAGTATGAGCGGTAAATAGGACAAATCTATAAAGAGCAGTCCCAAAATAAGCACATCTCTTATATTCACGCACTTTAAATTTGGTTACAGTTTCAATGCTATAGAGTTTGGACATTAAGAATGCCTAACAATATCCGTTACAAAATTTCCCACTTATATAATATAATCCTGATATTCTTTTAGTTATAAAATTTCAACCTTACAGTATTTGGTAATTGATAATACCTAACAACATCCGTAATAAAATGTTCCACTCGAAATACAATAATCCTGGCATATTTAGGCCACCCTGTATATCTGTATGTAGCTGGGATTTTTTCTGTTTTTGTTATATATTAGTAATTTTCAATAAAAAGATAAATTTGGATGTTTGAATATATATATATATATATATATATATATATATATATATATATATATATATATAACACCTTTGTTTGTCTTGATCGGATTAATTCGTTTCCACAGCGATTGCTTGAAACATCGATTCGTTGAACTTAAACTCTTTATCCGCGGACTGCAACAGTTCGACATTTGATTCGATAGGATTATTTCGCATTGATTTATCGATTGTAAACATATTGATTTTTAAATAAGTAAAAACTACATATTCTGGGATTCCTTTCGGAAGAGAACCTGCAAATCTATTTTAATTCAAGGATAGAGGGATACATATTTTTATTTTGAAGGATTTCGCGTTTGAAGAAAATTGAAGTTCATGGTATTCAACTTTGCAGGGGATTAATTTAATCGAATGAGTCAAACATTCTACACGTTTGGGGACTTCACTGCTAGTTTCATCTGATAGATAGATAGATAGATATGAACAAAGGGAGAGAGATAGATAGATGGATAGATAGATAGATAGATAGATAGATAGATATGAACAGACTGCAGTAGATAGATAGATAGATAGATAGATAGATATGAACAGACTGCAGAATAAAATGTTTGTTTGTTTTTTCTTTTGTCTGTGGGGTTCTGAATACTCTGACTGGGAGTTTCCAAGCTTAGATGTGATACCAAACTGCATCCGGTTGGGAGGCTCAACAGCACGATTCAAGTGAGGGTGGGTTCTGCTTTTATTGGTATTACTACAAGTTTAACTCTGACCCGGATTGGTTGTACCTGTTATGCTAAGATCTATGAACAAGAAAATTATTAAAATTACATAGAAATACTTGAAATCATTCTGCTGTGTTGAAATTATTTGTATTAAATAGGAATACTGTGTGCAAACAAATGATTATTCTAGATTATTTAAAATGAAATAATAAGACAAAATGACTGCAACAAAACATTGAAAATATAAAAAATATTATTGGTGCAATTTGCACGTAGAAATGATATTAAGTTTCGATTAACAATCTTTTATACAAATCGTTCATTTTTACAAAGAATAGTTAATTGAAACTTTATCTTTTAATTACCTGAAACGATATAATTGCTTGCATATTATTGATATTAGGGATACTTGATAACAGTATCAAAAAGGCATTATTTTATATATTGAGAGTTTTTCATATTAGTGTTAGCTGATAGTTTTCCACTGGAGTTTGAGTGACAGCATGTCTCCTTAAGTCTCCAGGACTCTTCTCAGGATTCTGACCGATCTCAACAATGCTGTAGTTTAGAAATCTCCTCCGTCCCTTTATTTCTAAGTCCTCCAGTCCTTGTATGAATCCTTTGGTGACTGTACCAAGAGCACGAATTACAATTGGTATAATCGTCACTTTCATGTTCCACAGTTTTTTTCAATTCCCTAGCAAATGTCGAGGTACTTATCTCTCTTTTCACATTCTTTCAACTTTACTCTGTGGTCCACCGGGACATCAAAGTCCACAATTCTGCAAGTTCTCTCTTTTTTGTTAGTTATAAGGTCTGGTTGTCTGGCCGAGATTAGGTGATCCGTTTGTTTCTCAAAATCCCAGACGA